>PNEQ01130532.1:0-91422 GCA_003012365.1 Medauroidea extradentata | reverse complement strand
CACCGCAGTTAGCACCGCAGGCACCGCAGTTAGCACCGCACGCACCGCAGTTAGCACCGCAGGCACCGCAATTAGCACCGCAGTTTGCACTACAGGCACCTCACAAGACTGTGCATTACAATTACAAAAGCGATAACTATTACAGGCGTATGTGAAGCTCTAACATACAGTCCTTAGTTCGAAACTAATACATTTACTATTATATCCGAGATTAAGTCTTTACTACCGTGCCTACTGTGATAAGGAGTTGATGCTAAAGGTCAGATGCCTGCAATGTAAATACCGGCCTCGCATTACCTAATGCTTTAAGCATCGTTCCTTAATCTAGTTAAACACTTGATTAATGTCCTGCTAGTTTGTGGCGCGACTAGAATAAAGCTGACGGGAAAGTCGTGTGTGTCACAGACGGCCAGTACAAATACCGCCGACTTTTAACATCAAACCGCATTTCCGTAACATATTAATATTTCCCATGATTCATTTTTCAATTTCGTAAAGCCTATACACGGGTGAATTAAGAAAACAAAGTAGAATGTACGCTCGCGATGACTTAGTCCTGGGTTCGGGGCTCGAAAACCATATACGTTTATTTCCTTTTATCGCCGATTATAGTTGCGGTTTTTTAAACTATATACTTATTACGGATATACAATTAACTTTCACACTATAGAAAAGGTGAAGGCCCGTACGTAGAGCTATGTAAAAAATTTTGTCAAAAACGATATTTCGCCTGCTGGGAAAACGTCCTGTTGTACATTATGACGTATAAATCCCATGTACTGACTACACATTAAAACTATACTTTTGTTTCCGAGTATCTACCACTCTACTATAATGTTTGTCGATTCTCACCATGTACATATACGTTAGCATCTTGGCGAACCATACATACTACCGCCCGAGTTCTTTCTCCCGTCACTGTAAATTAAACCTTGCTGTTATTGGGTCCTAAAAAATAAAATTTACTATCGGGAAGCCTAAAGCTAACAGTAAAAGATGTCGAGTCGTGTTACTGTTTCAGAACTATCCCTCTCGCGTTCTTTGCATGTACCAGTATTCAAACTAATACCTATCGGCTCGCGAGTCTCAAGAGAACTTACAACAGTTCGATGATTTATTTATCATCACGGCGAACTATTACAGAGATCGCTATCGAATAAAGTCCTGACCAAGAAATATTTGTTCAGTTACTAAGAAAACAAACGTTTATAGGCGAATTGTAAGTGTTTTCTAAAATTATATTACGTGATTAATCCGGACTACAACACATACAGGATGCTCTATACAATGCGATTAATATATTTTTCGTGAGGCAAGTTCTTTACCATTTTTAGCAAAAATAAATCTGTAATTCAGTACCGTGCGCACCCTGTACATTAATACAAATTTCGTGTACGTGTACATGTACATACATATGACTGTATGAGACCTCTGTTTATAAGTCAGAGGCTATGAATGCTAGCAAAGTTTACATACAGTGTACGAAATAAGTAAATAGTGAGGGTTAATAATCAGTCGCACGAGGTTCCAAGCTCAGTTACTGATTTTGTCGTTCGAGTACTAGCTCTGTACGAACAGCCTACTTCGAGTGCTTAATAAGTGAGCTACGTTGAGCCCATCGCGCTATTTTAGCTGGTGAATAGTGTATAAATCAAGATTTTTAGGTTAGGGTAAAGAGCAACCAGAGATTTAAGGTTAGATTTTGCCTGGTTTGTAGAAGAACAAACTAGCGTACTGGAAGAACCGTATTCTTCGTTTAACATTATTTACTGTAAGTTCTGTGGTAAAGTCTTTACTTTGCGAAATAATATGCTGAGACATTTGAAGAATTGTGACTTCAATCCACGATAGAAAGAGTGTCTGGTCTGTGAGCGGTGTGGTTTATCAATCACTCGCAAAGACAAGTTGATTAAGCACTTACGTACCGGTAATGGTGATGTCAAGAGGGAAGTAACTACCTGCTGTAAGTATCGCAAGAAGCAGTTCGCTTAATCTCGCAATGCTCGTCGACATGAGGCAGATTGTGAGCATAATATGGAAAGAAATCTGCTGAAATGCAACTACTGCAGCGCCTAGTTCACTCGTCTTGACAATCTGGCCAGGCACACGAAGATCTGTAAGGGTAAAGTAGCACGACCAGCTCAGAAAAAGCTATGTGTGTAATAACTGGAACCTGCTCGGTCGTCCTGTTCCAGGACGCCATCAACCTACCCTAAAATCGTAGTAGGGTCTGGTATGACAGTACAATTTAGGTTCGTCAATGTGGAAACTGCGTTCCGTGGGAATGTGAAGCCTTACGAGTCTGAGATTGATAACAGCAATGTGGATACCTGACTTATATGTACGTATGGTAACATCATAGTATACAGTAGGTAAAAATAAAGGTAATAACTGCGGAGTCCTTAAATTCTTGCTGGAATGTGATTATGTGAAGCCAAGACCAATCGATGCTATCGGTGGAGGGTATGGGAACATGTGTAGGGACATGTTTGCAGGGTGTGGGGAAATGTGTGGAGGGTGTGGAAACATGTGTAGGAACATGTTTGAAGGTTCTATGGACATGTATGAAGTATGCAGATACCTGTGATGACATATGAGGTGCCTGAGATGATTGCGGAGCAGGCGTATTTATGTGCGGAGCAGACGTATTTGTGTGCGGAGCAGGCATATTTGTGTGCGGAGCAGGGGTAGTTATGTGCGGAGCAGATGTATTTGTATGCGGAGCAGGCGTACTTGTGTGCGGAGCAGGCGTACTTGTGTGCGGAGCAGGCGTACTTGTGTGCGGAGCAGTGAGGTGCAGGCGTGTTTATGTGAGGTGCCTGTAGTACTATGTGTGGAGGGTTATGATGACATGTGTGGAGGGTGCGTGGAGCATGTGGAGAGTACATGGAGCCATGCACAACATTAGTGATATTTGTGTAGAGGGTGTAGTTTCGTATGGGTAATGCACAGTCTTGTAAGGTGCCTGTAGTGCTAACTGCGGTGCTAATTGCGGTGCCTGCGGTGCTAACTGCGGTGCTCGCGGTGCTAACTGCGGTGCCTGCGGTGCTAACTGCGTTGCCTGCGGTGCTAACTGCGGTGCTAACTGCGGTGCCTGCGGTGCTTTGTGCGGTGCCTGCGGTGCTAACTGCGGAGCTTTGTGCGGCGCTTGCGGTGCCTGCGGGGCTATGTTAGATACTTACATAGTCGTGTGAGGAGTGTACATAGGTAAGTGGGGTGATGGTTGTTAAGAGTGTAGAGACACGGACGGAGGGTGTGAGAACATGTGTGGGGACATGTATGAAGGGTTTGGGGAAATGTGGTGAGTGCGAGGAGTCATTCACAACATTAGTGATATTTTTGTATGTGCGAGTTTGTGGAGATGTGTGCGGAGCCTGCAGTGCTTTGTGAGGTGCCTGCAGTGCTATCTTAGATACTTTCCTAGTCGTGTGAAGAGCACGCATAAGAAGTGTACATATGTGTGTGAGGAGATGGTTTTTAAGAGTGTGGATACATGGGTGGAGGGGTGTAAAGAGTATAACTACTGTCACTATAATGGAAATTACATTAGCGTGCTTGTAACCACTGTAATATTGCTTAGAAGACGTTCGAAGAAACATCCTGCATATTTTAACAACCTAGCATACGATTAAACCTTTAATTTCGCAGAACTTGCATAGGTAATCTAGGACATTACTGTCATCCTACCCAACGAATACATTTGGAAACTTCTCGGTGACAAGTTCACCATACATTCCATATATAGGCAGTTTTCGATTAACGTTCAGTGGCCTGGCGACAACTCCTACGCATTGACTCCTACGAACTGACTCCTACGGACTGACTCCTACGAACTGACTCCTACGGACTGACTCCTACGGAATGACTCCTACACACTGACTCCTACACACTGACTCCTACACACTGACTCCTACACACTGACTCCTACACACTGACTCCTACACACTGACTCCTACACACTGACTCCTACACACTGACTCCTACACACTGACTCCTACGCACTGACTCCTACGAACTGACTCCTACGAACTGACTCCTACGAACTGACTACTACGAACTGACTCCTACGAACTGACTCCTGCGGACTGACTCCTGCGGACTGACTCCTGCGGACTGACTCCTACGAACTGACTCCTACGAACTGACTCCTGCGAACTGACTCCTGCGGACTGACTCCTGCAGACTGACTCCTACAACCTACTTTTAAAGACAGAAATATTTACTCAGAATACCTGTCGCTTGTGAAACTTGAGCATGAAGCAATCTTGTTCGAAAAGCCCATCTAACCCTGCCTTGTTGTACTTGACCTGTAGAATCTGGGTTAGGTTATTAGCATGAGAGAGAGTGGGGGAGCTCATA
Organism: Medauroidea extradentata; assembly: GCA_003012365.1. Lineage (NCBI taxonomy): Eukaryota > Metazoa > Arthropoda > Insecta > Phasmatodea > Phasmatidae > Medauroidea > Medauroidea extradentata. The sequence continues at coordinate 87,063 of PNEQ01130532.1, read as the reverse complement.
CAGGTGAGGTATAGATATTTACTTAACTTATTTTTACTAGAAATATATTTTTACAATATGAGGTATAAGTGGGGGTTGGTAGGAATGCGAATTAGAAAAATTTTTGGAAAACTCTGAGAAAACCCCTTTAGTTTATTTGATTGAATTAATTGACAGCTGGTATCGCGGACAAGATGGATGCTGGAAACATAATAGCCGATGAGAGATATTGCTCATTCAGGCTTCTTATTGCTCCTTTTCAGCCTCCTCCAGCCTGATTGAGCAATACGGTGTTTTTGAGATTTTTTTTAGTTTTCCGGGAAAATGTTGAAGGAAATTCGGGAAATTTTGAGGGAAAAACGGGAAATTTTATTGATTTTGAGGTAAAAAAAGGTAAATTTTGAGGTAAAAACGGGGAAATGACGTAATTCAAGATGGCGGCAGTGACGTCATCAGTGGTTCCGACGCTCCTATCCCCCATCCCCTTGTGCCAAACTCCCCCAAAATATACTACTGGCCAATCATACAAGTCTAAGGTTGCTACAATAATTCGGAAGAGCCTAAGATTTTTGGTTGAAAGAATTCTGCAACAATTTGTTGCAATGCCTTATGTGCATACGTCCAGCTCTACTTCACTGTCGTTGATTTAACTGTCAGCGTCTCGGGGCTCTACCCGCAAATCACAGACGTGTGGTGTCGCAATAACCTTCTTCCTGTTGGTACAGTCAAATGAGCCACACGTCTGTGCAATAATTAGAGACACTGGAAAATCGCGAAAATGTTTAAAATAGTCTCTAATAAACTGTATTATATTAACCGTGACACGTGTGAACAGTTTTGGGACGATTCACACACTTTGTGTGTCCAAGCTGTGCAGTTCTAACTGGGCCTGTTGTAGAGAGAAAAAATGCAACAAATAAACGATAGCCAATGTTGATACAAAACATTCAGTGTTACATACATCACGTTGGAGCCCAGCAAACAGTCAACTATTCCCGCGATTTTCCAGTGTCTCTAGCAATAATACATTCTATCAATAACCACGAAGCAGAGCTGCAGATGTGCACGTAAGGCGTTGGAATAAACTGATGCAGAATTATTTTCACCAAAAGTCGTGGGCTCAACGATTCGGAGACTACACTGGCAGAAAAGATTATCGCGATGGTCCACCGCCTCATGTCTTAACTAGAGGTCTGAAAAATTCATGGGTTCACTGACCTGTAGGGCAGCCTCCACGATTATATGCGAACACTAGCAATCAGCATCTGTCCATTAACTGTTCACTTCCACAGTGAAATAGGCATGCGTTTACTTAATTGTTTTATTGGCTCAGCCATTTTCAGACGGTGTCTAGTAAGTCAAGGGTCAACTGTGAAAGTGGCACGAATGTACAGTAACTGGAATTTTAGTTTGTGCCCGAACGAAGATGCGAATTTTTCAGCTCCTTAATCATAGCTAATATTAGAGGTCTTGAGTGCTATCTCAAAAGATCTGGGATGAATATGAAAAAAAAAAAAAAAAAAGAGGTTGCTAGGGCGAAGGGATGACGTGAGAATCCTGTGAAAACTCTCCAGTGGAAGTGGAAGACAACGTCAGTCATATTTCACAAATGCACGAACGACCAGTTGATATTTGGGGCTTTGGAGTCAGCGCGCGAAAGACTGCCGCGTGTTTCGTAGGGCATAGAAAGATAATAGATTAACGAAAGAGTACTGGAGCCGTAGAACCGTAGATCGACGAGAGAGGTGAGATAAGCAAGAGTGTAAAAATTATGGCCAAGAAGAGGCATGTGATTGGTCTATAAGGCTAATACGGAGGTTAAGATTAATACAAAAAAAAAACAATTTATCGAATTCAACTATTACATGTTGCACAGTTAAAAAACGGCGTTCGGAACTTTTCAATTCTTTATAATTGCTTTTGATGAAAATAGTTAATTTCTGTTTTTTTTTATTTGACTGTGTCTTGATACTCAGCCGCAAGCACTAAATCTAGCAAATATAAAATATACGCTCTACATAAACGATGGTTTAATAGCTTGTAATTATGCTAATCAATTAAATTTTACACTTGTTTTTAACTATTAATAACTGACAGACTCTGAAGCAAAAAAAAAGTTGTAACATGAAATTCGTTCACATGCAGATGTTGTAGTACATTCACAAGGTCATTAAACAAAAACGTAAAAACAAGTGGAAATGCCCGTACACAATTCTGGACAGTGTGTTCAGTGTACACGAACTGATTTTAAATAATGCTTCAATGATTCCACTGCTTACCAGTATACATTTTGCAAGGTTCGTTTACCGACATTCAACATAAAAAGGATATATTAAAATATAGCAGTTATATTGCAAATCCTCGTTTATCAAAGAAAAAGTAGTAACTCTATATTTTATACAGTCTTTAGTCTTGGTTTACAACATTAAATGCCTCTCTCGTTATCATAAACAGGCAAACACTGATGAATATTTCTCTTTGAGTCAATGTCATTATCACACAAAACAAATATTCATTGTTGCCGTACAATATAGTGGACAATTTTCATGTATACACGACGTGTGCTTGCCATTACTGAAATGTGCTACATCACACGTTTAAAAGATTGCAAAACCCTGAAGCGATGCGTTTCAATAAGGGACGTGGTAAATTCGCATTAGCCGGTCCGGTGTTTCAGGTAACGAAGTTAGCGACGGTCTCGGTCAGCAACTCCTGCATTCCGGCTACTATCAGGCGGAATAAAAAAAAAACAAGGCGCAATTAGTTCTCGCTGTAGTTGTCCCTCTGATCGATCACACCCTGTCCCCTGGCCCCTGTTCGTTCAAAACAGCACCGTATCTCGCCCATCAGTGTCCGGGCTAATTGAAGGGCAGGATGGGGACTGGACAGAGGTGCAGTATGTAGTTTCCTCGCCTTTTTTTTATTTCTTTTTTTCCTGTTTCATTTTGAACCGCTAGAGTTCACACCCATAGACAGTTAGCGCATAGAATACACATCTCCACTACAGTGAAGAAGAGAGTGGAATGAAGACAATCGAGGTTTATCGATTGGTTATTCAATCACTTAATAATTAGTAGAGATGTTGAAAAATAACGGGATTGTTCTCTACCAGCGTATTCTATAAATCAGCGTTGCGTTCTACGGCTTGTTTATAACGACGGCTATAAACGAATGACAGACATTCGATCGCAGCGCACGAGAATTTGTATTGTCCCAGTCAAATAGGGGCTCACTAGTAACGAATATAAAAGCGTCAGAAATGAATAGATTATATTGAAGTCTACCAAACAGTCAAAATTTTTACACGATAAATAACTAGAGACCTGAAAAATTCGCGTTTCCTTTCAGATAAAACTAGAAACTCCAACAACTGCAAGAGTTCGTGCTGCTTTCACAACTGGCCCTTTGACTAATTTGACACCACCTTGGAGTCTCTGAGCCAATAATAACAATGTAACTAAATGCGGGCCCATTTTACTGTATCAGCGAGCAGCCAGTGAACAGCTGTTGTTTGTTTGAGTACACATATATTATTAGAGGCTAGCATACAGGTCGGTGAACCCGGCTCTATAAATCACCAACCCTAATAATAATGAACACTATATTGTTCGACTGAAACAGTTGCTGTCTTCAAGAACTAAATAATAATGACTAACTAACCAAATATAAAATACTAAATATATAACTTCTAAATATTATATACTAAACATCAAAATACTAAAAACTAACGTATCAAATCTGCCTTCTTTTAGTAAACTTTATTATTCGATTATGCGACCACTTAGTTAATCGAAACACGGAAACTGCTAAGCTCTTTCAAAAATATTTCCTGTGTGGTGAGGGAAAAATTCGTTAGAGCAAAACCAGGCCTATGCTTGTTCAACTTTACTAGGTAAGAAACATGTTTCTCCACCCCCAGCATCCCATGCACTTGTATCCCCGCGGGTGGACCAGAAATAAACTTTTTTTTGTATCCATTTTGTTCCACCCCCTCCCCTTCTTTAACCAAAGCTCACAACCTCTTCATGTCGCCGTTAACTGCGCAAAAAGAGCGTCCGGGGACGGTCGTTAAGAATGCCGCGCGGGCCCCAGACAGGCGCGGCCGCAATTAAGAGTCACATTTCACGGTAGCGAACGCACTCCAGCGGACAAAAGGGGAAGCTCTGCCGGCCCCGCCTGAGAATACAGTATTTATGGCCGCCGGTTCTTCCGGGACGATGCGACCCGGCTTCACGGCCGTGCGACGCGACCACCACACCGACGCAAACAAACGGCACGCCAGGCAGAACAAACAAAAAAAAAAAAAAAAGACACATCTCCAAACACGAAACGACGGGAGTGATTCCCAAATCTGTTGCGACAGATCCAGATCCAGTGCTCCTCCCAGAAGACTAATTCAGTGTGGCTAACGACCAGTGTAGTTACGTCATTTATAAGTAATACGTGTTCTACATTCCTATGTTTCTTTACGTTACGAATCAAGGTTATGACTAATGGTCTCACAATTACGTCAACAAGGTTTTACAAATTATTGCAGCTCACTTTGGTTAGATATATGTAGTGGGTACTTATAAAATATATTTGATTTTAATGTATACGTTATTGCAACATTTAAAAAAAAAACGGTTGATATACAAAACGATATTTTTTTTTTCGCTTGTAGTCCAAGATTTTAAGATTATTGATTTAAAATGTACAATATATGTAAAAACTAACTTCAGTCTTAATGGCAAAAATTTTGTCTACCTTCGTCCGTTGATTGGGCCACTTATTGGCCTAATACATGTATGAGTATGCATTTTTTTCACTGTTTCACTAAATATTCGACGGTATTTTTGAGAAATGTGCTTGGTTGTTTGAAGACAAATTACTTCTTTTGATATTGCTTTTTTTTTTTTTTTACGGAGAACCCTTGGAAATTCTTAGTACTTCTTGAAACTTAAAAAAAATGTTTGGTGTATGTTAACCATTTTTCGCCACATTGAACGACATCAATAAATCGCAAGTTATGGATTTTTGGCTTTAAGACTTACAATTAGCATTATTTAGAACTCTCTAGTATGTAACTATACTCACAACTAATTGCTCAGTATACTAACTAGTTTTTCGTTAGGTGTGTGTCAATCATGCAAGTTCCAGAGTGAATTGTAATTAAGTAGAAATTAAGCATGTTTCGCCGTTATATTATTTATGTTGCACGATACATTATCTGTTGTATGGGTGGATATGCAATAATAGTAAATGCATCTGTAAATCGTGTAATGAAATGACATTTCTACTTGCAAATACGGGTAGAAATCAAGGAAGGAAGAGTGTGTGTGTTTAAGGCTTTTGCTGAACGCGTGTGTTTGTACTGCCCGCTGCTGTTAGCCGCACAGGCAGTGCATGGCTTTAAAAAAATAATAAATTAATTAATTAAAAAAAAATTATTCCTCTACACAGCACACTGTCATTTTCGAGTTATCTTTGGAAATTAGTTCATGTATAAAATTTGCTCAATTTTCATTTATTTATCCCACACCGGTGTTTATTATCAATTATTCGAGCACACCTGATAAAAAAACAACAATTCTCAACTGACAGTGGGGTGTATGCTCTAAAGCGCGACTTACGCCCTTCCTGAGCGGAGTAGAACGTACATAAATGCAGCGCATGGTTGGGCGTGATCTCTGTGTTTGAGGACATGAACGAAACAAAATGGCAGCCATTACTGTTGATGCCACGCGCGACTCGGATGTTCCAATAACATTTTACTACATAATCTGGATTTACAGTACTCGTATGAAAGTGAGAGGGAAGGGTGAAGGGAAGCACAAACAAAGAAATACGTAGTAACAAAAAATCCCCCCGGAGGTGGGGGGGGGGGCGGGGGCATTGTTAAAGCGAACTATATAACTATTGTTACGCCCGAAATGTGGTTATATTACTATGGTATTAAATATTGATGTTCATAATTTAATTTTTATTTTACTTTACGTTTGTATTTTGTTTACAGTACACTTGACGAGAACACAGAGTTTATGAATGCAGATATGCAAGTATTTATTTTTATGAAATAATTATTGATTAAATTTAGTTTGTCACCAAATGAAGTGAATACACGATAAACGATTTTATCTTAGGGATACTTAGGTAAACGTTGAGAAATAGTACGCGTGAAAAATGCTGAAAAACGTTTCGTTAAATACAGGCTGTCTGTAAATTACCTCTATCATTTAAGAACATTTTGTAAAATAAAGTATTTCAGAAGCATTGCTGTTTGCTTTAATATCCTCAGAGGTAATTTACAGACAATGCCTCACTTGTATCTCGCAAAATAAAACAGCATAATTAAGGCTCGATTTCAATCGCCATATTGAATTTTATTAATTTTCACTGTTTTGGAAATGTAAGAAGAAAATACCTCAAATTCTTTGCTACAGTACTGACATTGCGATTTAGCTGTTAACATATAATTATGCCGCAATGCGTGTGGCAAATTATGTTACATTCATAATATTCACGACAAGTTTCGTCCTGACTATACATTACTAACTATATTGCCATGCTCGTATTATAGCTCAAGGTAAGTAGAATTTGCGGTATAGTCATCGATTTAACAATTTTCTCCTCAGAATTCCAAAAAAGCGGAAAATTATAAACTTCAGTATGGTGACTGAAACCCAGCCTTAATTTCCGCCCGTGTACGGGTTACCATTTCAACATCAACAGTTCCCATTGACTTATTTATTCTGGCGCGAAGCACAGTTGTGACATTGATCAGTGTTTTGTACTTTCAACCCTTGACATACCTCAACCGGCAGTAACAGTTCAAGGACATCGGGGTAAATAACTCCTGTAGAGTTTACATCTGCGTATAAAAATCGTCCCATCACACTGGCTTTTGTGCATTAGGCCACACCAAAATTTCAGCTTCGGGCTGTCACAATTATGCGAACAAATGATGTGTGGATTTCCGGATCAGCAAATCTAAGTCTTACTGCGCTGATAAAAACGGTTTTGTGGTTTAGTCAATATCGACCTAACGAAATAATTTTATAGTGGTTACAAAATTTGTTTCTTCTCCCTGCAAACCTTTATTGGAGACAGCAAATATTTTTTGTGGTCGCCACAAAAAAATTTGGTAAGGTCCATTATAACAAAATATTTTGTGGTAACTAATAAGTTTTTTTTTCTCTTCAGTGCGCGATCAACGTGTCCGTACTGTGGAACGTAGTTTTATTTAAAAACATGCATATTTTCTTGTACGATACTCACTGATTTCATCAGTGGAGACTAGCATGGAACACACGAATGCATACCGCGTTGATAAATCACTTGACTGTACTGTTTAGATCATTAACAATTTGTAGTTATAAAGATACAACTACTTGTTAAATAAATACTTTATGGACTGCAATTGAAATTGCTTTCTGCAATTATCGTGAAGTACGGCAAATTGACTTCCCAGGGCGGCGCTGAAATGCAGCTTTCGCTCCATCAGTTGTTAAGGGACATGTGGATTTCATTCCAAGACAGGTTTTATACTTCGATCGCATGTTAGGGGTAAATAATAATAAGCTAACTATAACTAAGACGGGCTACTTTCATGTTTAGAAAGCTGTAGTGAATATATACCAGTTATTAACGAGTGCATGGAAAGTCGAAAGTACAAGAAATTTATTTAGTCTTGCAATGATACAAATGAAGCAGAAAAATATATAAGTAACGAATAGTTTCGACAGCATTGCTAAACAGAAAAGTTTTCTCTAGTAATTAGAAAAATTAGAAATAATGCCGTGTGAAATCTGAACTGTAGTCCGTAGTGAAGTAGGACATGATTCTCGGCGAAACTTTTTCCTCCAGAACATAATGCTGGCCACTATACAAAAACCTTAACAATAAATACATTCTATGTTTACAAAAAGCAAATTTATTGCTCAAAAATTATTTTTGCTTAAATTGTGAAATTGGTGTAAATAATTTTAACCCTGCGTGCAATTTATATAGACAGCATTACATATCATATCGTTTAGTATAAATTTTTTTAGAGACTATAAATTCTTTGCATAACCTATTTCTTAAGTAAAAATCAATATTGGCCTGCGTATTTTGGAAACACTATACAGTAACGTGCAATGCATGACTTGTTTCAGGAACGTATGTCGTATACAGTATATCGGCATTGTAAGTGGTATAATTGTGAATGTGCGCTGTTACAAGCTTACAGCTGTAGTTTTGGTAGTTAAATGTAAGAAACGAATGGGAAGAAACTAAATATTTATTTCGCAAAAATTACTTTTTGTTTCAATTGTGAAATTGGTGTCCATAATTTTTTACGCAGTTTGCAATTTATTTTCACGGCATTACTAATCACAGTATTTAGCACGAAAATTTATTTTTGTGCCCTTATAAAATTTTACATTTGATTTCTAAAGTAAAAATTAATGTTGGTCATTGTATTTAGGAAACAATAAACAGTAACGTGAAAATATTTCTTATTTCGGGAGCGAATGTCGCATACTGTATATCAGCATTGTAAGTGATATAATTGTACATGTACGCTGTTACAGACTTACAACTGTAGTTATGGCAGTTAAATGTCAGGAATGAACAGGAAGAAACTAAATAATTTGTGCACAAGAAGAGTTGACATACAACATATCTTACGCATGTCACTCATACTTGTTATGTATAAATTTGATTTGAGTTTTAAAGGCCTGTATTTCAAACAATGTTCTAAAATAGTATTAACACAACGATCGTAAAAAAGGGTCTACTTGTTTGAAACGTGACAAGGAAACAAAAGTCGCACGATATAACAGAGGAACAGAACTATCCGTATCAGATTTCTGAAGCTCCAAGAAGTCCATTCGGCTCTCCAATGCTGTTCTTTTCGGCACTTGAGAACAGACGTGCTGGAAGCCGGGGAGATGCTAATACGCGATAAAATTTTCTAAATGGCGGGGCCATTATGTCCGCTATTAGCAGAACACTTGCGTAGGGTAGGTTGCCACCCACGAAGGCGCCAATAGCTGCTGATATTGTATTACGTGGGCAGGCTAATCTTTTCTGAGCTAAAAGGGCACAAAGACAAAAAATTAAAAGTAACTGTATGTGTATAAATATTCTTTACGCAGTCTTGTCTCGTTATTGTTGCGAGCAAAAACAAATATTTGGCGTGCTACTTAACGATGATTGTTCATATAAACAATAACTTTGTAAGTACCTGTCAGCACGTGGATTTTCACACGTGAAATATATTTTAAACTATTCAGGGTGTCCCTGAGTAACGTTTAAAGCTCTTCGTCATGTTGTATGTGACGCGAAGAGAAGTAAAATGATATAGTGCACTTAGGGTCGAGGAACTGGAAATTGCCTGTAAACTGACATAAATCGTGGTCTTCCAGGATCGCAATCTGCGTAGAAATAGCAGAAAATCACAGTAGTGACGTCAAATAATGCATCAAGTGAGCCGAGCTAACAGTCCGGGGAGCAGCGGAGGTGTACCAATACAGTCTCTACAAGGAGATTCCCATCCTACATCCCGGTTGGAGTCACTCCCAGGATCTCACATGTGGGACTCGTATGTGGTGATACCGAAGATAGACGGGATATCATAAGAAACTGCAGTATTCTCTGTCCTTTCATTCTGGGCCAGCTCAGTAATCACTTCAGTCACCCTTTTATCGCATTTATTGTTGCCATTTCAATGTAACTTAAACGCAGATTATGACCTTCAATGACCACAAATTGTGTGTCAATTTACTGGTACTTCCCAGCCTCTGCGACCACAAGTGTATCATTTTACCCGTCTTCGCATCTTCTACAATGTGACGAAGATGCTTTGAACTTAACGGACAGCGGAGTTCCAGTTATACCACTAAATAAGTTCACCCAAAAATATATAGCGCAAACACTTTATGCAATTTCTAATATTAATTTTATTAAAATTGTAAAAACAAAGAATCACATCAATAGCATACTTAATTTTAATACGCAGGCATAAATTTACACACCGATCGTTGAAAAAATATATAAAAAATAACTTACGAAATACTATTAGACACATAATTGTCTGTGGTGCCTTGTTGAAGCAGGTAATAATTGTAGAATGTTATTCCTGAAAGTAAATAAAACGTATAATAGCTACAGCATGGGAAGCAACTTAAAAGTTAACGTAACACATTTATTTACATGAAATAAAGTACCAAAGAAATTTTAGACTACTTAATGAAATGTTTATCGTTACAGAATCAAACGTGATTTACCGTACGTGTCTCTCATTAAGTCCAGAAACAAACAACGCCATAAAAAGCACATCACGCAAATTCAAGGCCAAAAATAAGATGAAAATGTTAGTGACAAAATGTTGTACGATGGCATTTTACATGCACGATGTGGCAACATAGCACTGCACGTGTGTACAGGTTAAAATCCTGAACATTCCAAACACGATTATACGTTTACTTGGCATAGCACACGTAAAATAATGCCTAGACGTTGAACGCAAGGGGTGACTATCTCTGTGCAGTTTTGCCATATTGTACGTAAAATATTGTTCAACATTCTGCCACTTACATTTACGTCTCTAATTTAGCCCAGCATTTGCGTGGTGTGCTTATAAAATGGTTGTTTCTGAACATCCTGTATATATTCGCCTTTAAGGGAAATGTAAAGGTACGATGTCGAGCGGACGCCTGGAATACTCGCTCGTCAATAAAATCTTAACTACTCACCAAAATTCGATGATTTTTTTTTTCGTAGTAGATATTTATCAGTGGACGTAATTTACAGTATGTACAACTATGCGGTAGTGTGCTTTACTTCCCAGTAAAAATTAAACACTGTTTCTAGAAAAATAAGGACTTGAACCACAAAAGCTGCCAAAATTAAAATTTGTATTTTTTTTAATTTTGAATATGATAATATATCGATACCCTCATGTGAAAACCTCGTTACTCCAAAATCTATTTTTTAACAGGAGAGGGAGTCTTTTGCTGGTTACAATCTAACAATAAAGCCTCGTGAGCTCTAATTTTTTATTAAATATTTTTAAAAAACATATCTGGAGATGCATGTGAAAACCTCGCCTCCGAAATCCGGTTTTTTTACAGGAGAGAGAGTTTTTCGCTTGTTACAATCCAACAATGGATTTGCGAGAGTTCGGATTTTTGCTTTTAAAATTCTGAAAAACATAAATGGAGATGCGTGCTTTTCGCATTTGATAAGGAATTTTTTTCAGGGTAGAATGTAAATATAAAACGAAAAACTAAAAAAAATGGAGTTACGAGGTTTTCTCATGAGGGTATCGATATATGCGTCTATGATAACCGAATTTCAAAATTACTCGTGTTTTCATTTGAATATAATATTAACATCCGTAATCCTCTCGCGCAGATATTTTCGAATACTAAAATTATTTACAAGTCAAAAAGCCAGTATTTTTTAAATTCTGTTATTACAGATGCTTAGCTACTATCATATTAAAAATTATAAAAGTGACAGATTTCCATTTTGGTAGATTTTTTGGTTTCGAGCCTTAATTTTTCTAAAACCCATTTTTAAATTTTAACCTGATAGTAAAGCATACTACCGCATAGTGCTATATAAATGAACGCCCGCTGATAATATATCTACTCGGCAAAAAAAAAATCTCATCGAATTTTGACGAGTAGTTCACATTTTATTGACGATTGATTATTTCAGTCGTTCGCTCGACACCGTACCTTTCCATACCCCTTAAACACACTGTAATGTCTGTACTTTTAAAGTTGACGCTACATTTGTGTACATATTTCCTACAGTTTACCCTAAAGAATAAACTGCTGAAAAGTAATGGCAAACTTTAAAAACACTCTGAATGTTAAATATTATCCAATGATTGTGCAATAACCTAAGAGACAAAAAAAATTCTTTTATCATTGTGAACATTACAAGTGATGTCGAAAATGATACCTTTCTGTAAATGTAGACAGTGGGAATCATTTCAAAGTTTGCCATAAAATGTGTTTAGTTCACAGTTCACCAATACGGACGAGTGATGCACGCCATTCAAGGACTTAGGCTACAGTTGTCCTCAGCGTTGCTGCGAAGCACGCGATAACAGGAAATACTTGAAAGCGACACGTCATTAGCCAGGGCATCACATGTTGACTCTGACTCCGGCGAAACTCGTGGACAACCCGCCGCCAGGCTGATAACATTTCACACGCAAATCACAGACGAGTTGACAATGGAAGCTGAGCGTGTGGAGGTCTGTGTGGGCGGGGGAGGGTTGTAGGGGGTGAAAGGACCAAGCAGGACTCGGAGAGTGGGCATCATGGACGGATGGTGCAAGCATTTCCCAGACAGTTTATGTGACGGCGAGGAAATTGCCAGTAGAAAATACACGCCTCGGATGGAATTCCAACCCCCCGGAGCGACAAGTACACGAGTAGGAGATGTTCCGAGCTCGACCCAACCCCCCTCGCTCCCTCGTCCGATTATCGCAGGGCAGGGCGTCGTTGTGAAAACGTCCGCCCGTGTCGAACACGAACGCCCTTCAGGCCCGAAATAAAGTAATAAACTATGAACGGGCGCTGCACTGAAGCGCGCGGTCTGAGCGACGCATGCATAAACATGAAGCACGCCCGCGTCGACACGCGCCCCTGCGAAAACCGCGGATGTACCGATGCTTGTTTTATAACACCACCCTTTTGTTCGCGTGCAAATTTCAGCTTTGTGACGTGCCTCGTCGTGTTTAAAGTTTAATCCACGCCGGAGACGGAGCAACTGAACCTGAACTGGCTGGTAACCTTCGATGTCTATGTTGCTAAAAATTTCGGAGGAAAAGGTTTAAAGTTTGTCTTACAGTATTTTTATGACTGCTTTAGCATAGTGGTTTCCATAAAATAGAAAGTTTTGGATCACATGAATATAATTTACGTCTGGTGCGAGTGTGAGAAGTTGTTACAAATGTCGTGAGAGTAAATATAGGAATTGTGCACGGGAAATAATTAGTGGTTAGGTTTGACCGACTGTGTAAGTTTATCACCTTTATATCAGATACCTGAAATAGTAACTAGGTACGACAGGAATTGTGATTAAACTTTACATTCAAATGATGGGAACAAATCCAACTGCCCACTTAAGACTATTTAAAACAGTAGTCGGAAGAGTGTCCGGAGGTAGGTGGGAAGGTGAAATTGAGATCTGCTCGTCTCCCTCTTGACCTTTGACCGACTCAAGCGGAACTGCTGCTTGTGACGTTGGTTGTTTGCGGACTGCTCTGGCATAACAGTTCGGAGGTCTGCCTACACTTAGCCTCTTCTCAAGTTTCTCGCCAGTTCATGGTAGTTTGCCCGAATGCAATCTGTGGGTCCTGTTTGCCTTAGAACCGCTGACTAGCTTTCGAGACTATAAACAGTCAGCCCAGCCGATATATTTTACATACTTCGGATGGACATTAATACTTGTTTAATATTTCACTTCTATTTCAAACGTTTTAAAATTAAGAATAGTGTCCGCTGTCTTTTACTGATAGACAGGACTTTACATGTTGTGCAGTGGCAGTCGGTGAGTTGCAGCCAGATGGATGAAGATTCTCAGAACTGTCCATTCTTGATGCTGACACGGTACATCAGTGACTATAGGTACATCAATTTCACAGACATATTCTAGGTCAGGTTGAACACCAAGAATGCAAATTTCACTGTCAGTCTTTGATTAGTCGACTGCTGTAACGACACTTTCTTGGACAACTGTAAGCCAGTAGTAAATAAGGGAATAATTAGCAGGGCTATCGCGTCCTTGTATGATTAGAAGCTCAAGAACAATCGAGCGTGGCCAGTGTATGTACAGGCCTGAGAAATCCAAGCTGCTGATACATTAATCCGAGAAACTGACGTACCTCTCTCAATGACCCTGAAAGATCTACTACCTACTGAGGAACTTTGTGGCCATTCAAAAATAAGTGGCACCTGCAGACCACATTTCTCTTCTTCATCGCCGATAAACTACATTGGGCTTCGTTTAATAATACGTTTTCGTTGTTTCTAAATAAAACGTCGAATATATCAGTTTTAGTATCCTGAACTGAAATATAAAACTATTTTTTTTACATCACGCCAGTTGTTTCTCTCTATATTTAAATTAATACTTAAATGAAGTTTTATTTCATGCTATACAGATAAAAAATATGTAGTTGTGTAAGATAAAAATTAAATGTCAATAAAAGGAACACAAAGCTAAAGTTTTACACAAATGGTTAACATTATTGATTCAACGGTTCTCTAGAGTGTTCTGCTTGTAAATGCTTAGTAAATCTTATACAAATGTTAAGAAAGTGAATATTACAGTTTAAAATATTAGATTATTGAGAGAATATCACCAACATTCATAAAAATTGTAGACAAAACACCAACAAAAGAAGTAAAACTACGTACTTTAATCATCTGTTCCCTAAATTTAACTGCGCAAATAAAATATTCTGTAACATAAAACTAAACTGGCTATTAAAATGCATTTGTAAACTTCATAATTTCATCCACTATTAAATAGTTACTTCATATAATTACATTTCTATACCACATACAAAAGAAGTACCCATAAGATAAGTTAAACAAAAGTACAATTTTGAGCTAATGTAAAATATTCTGTTATTAGTTAAAGTTAAAAGTTTTGGTTTAGAAAATGGACGTTTCTGCTTTACTATAAAATTAAAATGTGCACTTTCATGTTGTAGAGTCTCTTGTTTCACCAACAAGCGGAAGTCTGCCAACATCGATACATTTTACCGACCCTGGTACCTTGCACAATTTGCTTAAAATCCTTGTGGAATAACTCATTCTATCCTTTACTTAGGAATCTGCCAATTAAGGAAAATAAGTGTACATAAAATACAAGATATGCAGTAATAAAGTCAGCAATATTCAAGATATCATCAGTTTTTCCATCATTTATCTCATAATGACCTCGCACTGACTGCCTTTCACATTCCTCACAAATTTTGTATCTACCTTCTTGAATTCATTCCAAATATCAGATTTCTAGTTATTTGAGCTGTTAATAATAAGGTAATCATTCATAGTTTTCTGCGTTGTAGTCTATAGAAAATTCCGTTCTTAACTTTAGCTTCATACAGAAGCATGACTAATATTTATTTTGTGAGATACACGAAACATATATCATCTTTCTAAACCTAATTAAATGCGCAAATTTTCTCGTATAGGTTAACTTAAATGACATACTTTACATTGAATGTTTGTGATAGTTAAAATACCTTCAAATTCCGTTTATTTTGGGTACAGTGATTTCCTTTCGTTTTGCTGCCAAATTAACATATAGATCACAAAAAAATTGTCCTATTTAAATATAGCAGACTTACATATACCTGCCAATTATTCAGCTGAGTTCTAGATATTTTCTTTTTTTTTTTATGTTTTAAAATGTTCATAAAATTTAATAATCTTCAGCCAACTAACGCATTCTACAGATTTTTCAGTCAAAGTTTTGTAACTAGATTATTCAGGACTATTTTAGGGACCACTTGTGGAATTGTATATCCGTTTGGGATGAAATTATCATCATAATAACCTAAAGTGCATAAGTCTACTAAAGGCTATATGTCTGTCAGCATCTTGCAGATCAGTCGGTGGTGTAGGAACTGAGATTATCAGACCATTTGGATTAGTTGTAAGCGTTCATGGCAGATTTAAATGCATGATTTCCATTTTAATCTT
Organism: Medauroidea extradentata; assembly: GCA_003012365.1. Classification (NCBI taxonomy): domain Eukaryota; kingdom Metazoa; phylum Arthropoda; class Insecta; order Phasmatodea; family Phasmatidae; genus Medauroidea; species Medauroidea extradentata. The sequence continues at coordinate 71,383 of PNEQ01130532.1, read as the reverse complement.
TTGTAAAACCCTGACGTATTCAGCACAAGAAAATAACAACAATCGTAATGATTTGTTAACTCACGCAAGAGTGGTTTGCCAAATGGTATTTATGAACATCTATCCAAAATCTATTTGCTCCAGCTTTCAACACACGCGGAGTATATAACACGAGGAGACTACTTTTGGTACTGTTTACAAATTATCAAATTAAAGTAAGTTTTATACACTTTTTTTACAACACTTTACTTATATTCTGAATTTCATATAACAAAAAAAAAACTAGGATTGTATACACGTTTTCTTACAAACACACTTGGCATATTTTCCATCTTGAAAAATAATTCAAAACCTTCCGAGTACAACAGAATTCTAACACAAGCTTCTGAATTATCCTAATTGTATGAGACTGAGTGCTGTATCTAAATGCTTCTAAAGACTAGTAGTCGAATAGACTATCAGCGACTGTGCTGCGATTGTTTATGACACAGTGACGCGTATTTGTTATGTGAGCCTCTGCGTGTGAAAATACCTTCAAAAACTAAAAATAATTTAGGCACAATGATACGAGCGTCACTAGTAACACAACAAAATCAGGTAACATATAATTTACAAAAGAAAAATTCTGAATTTCTTGAATAGTGGCATGTGGGGAAAAACTAATCAAAATACCGTGTATCTACTTCGTTTGAAATTAAGGGAGTTTTTCGAGACAACATAACCTTCAGGGGTGCCTTAAAGAAAATATGTCGCACACACGTCGTTCGTATTTACCACAAAAGTTTCAGCTAATTGTAATTAATATTTTGAAGTAGTTGTATGGATAAATTACAATTTTTATTCATTCACACTGTATGTTTGTACAACATTGACCCATTGAAACCAAATTTTATAATTCCAGTGATCATCATCATCCACTCTTGGATTAGATAAGAAATATTTAAATAGATCCATAATTTTCAATGATAACACGATATGAATACAAATAGATTTAACGCCGTATTTCGTGAGGTAGATAGTGATCAAATTTATACATATTTTTAACTTATTATTCAAGCTGATATTTTTAGAGTCTATTGTAGTAAGTCCACTATTTTGAAAGCTAGCACGGCAAGAATATTCGAGATTTTGTGTCATATTTAAGAATTACTCCACAGAATGCAACCAAATTTTAAATTTCACATGTCAGTAGGTCATTAGCAAGGTTATATTTTAGCATAGCACATTTATGTGGTTGTAGGTCTTTCGTATTGAAAGATATTACGAAATTACTGATTACGCATTCTATGTCGTGTTTCGAGAACTGCTACACCTATAAATATTTTGTACTATCACAGCGAATTGTTGCTCATTCGCTTTTTTTTTTTTTTAAGAATAACGTGACTAAATATACATTTTAACACTGATTTAAGTCGAATTTTATGTTTTGATGTTTAATATTACAATATTTGAGATCAGTAGGGTTTGGTTTAGTGGGTCAGGTGCTATGGAAAGTAGGATGACATTGTTTAAAATAGTTTTAACTTAAATAATTAAACTACACATAAAAACTATTCATAATTACTTGCAATAGTCAATATTTATGCTTTAATCACTAAAGCGCAACAGACACGACGCTAAGTAAGCAACGCGAATAAAATAACTCGTCGTGTAATCAACGTAGAGGCTTCTGCACTAATTTCAGAGTAGCCTCAACGCTGAGTGACTGACAAGTTATTTATTCGCGTCGCGTCTGTCGCACTATTCTGACTTCGGCATTACTTAGGGCCTGTATTACCACGTCCGGATAAAGTTCTGGATAAAACTTATCTATAAGATAGTCCAGAAAAGTGTATTACGACCTTCTGACATCCGAGAGACTATTCTTTGAATAAATTATCAGCTACTAGAACCTGCAGATAGGTACTTACCGAGAAGTTAAACGTGTAATTGGAACAAAAATGGCGTCATATATTTTTTTATTAACAATGAAGATGAAGTTAGGATTTAAGTTCACGAAATTGAGACCTACTATTGAAAGTTTTACTGTCTGCAGAAAAAGTAACATAAATTCTGAAATTATTAGTAATTATGTAGAGATATCAGATTACATTATTGCTTACAAAACATTTGGTGTTTTTTAAAGTGATACCACAGCTACAAGTTTGTTTATGTTCGGGAATTTAATAAAATGTTTTGTAAATATTTGCGAATTGTTACGCCTATACAACAACGCAAGTGACCCAAAAGGCTTTATTTTAACCAGAATTTTTTGTGTTGCATGCGTTATTTATAAAATATAATTCATCTGGGTATATTATTGTATTTGATACATATATTTTAACCAATAATTTACTTATTGATGTTGTTAAACACGAGAAACAGTGCAACAACCCAACGAAACAAATCTCAACTGGAAAGTAAACATATAGCTACATTTTTACAACCAACTTATGAAAAAATAAGAACTTACATGCTAATATCTATATGATAGTTAACAGGTTTCTATCCAGAGGTCGTAATGCATAATGGCTGAACTATCAGTAGCTGGTAGCCTGTTCAGCAGCTAGGAATCAGCCAGTTTTATCAGGAGGTAGGATACGGCCCTTAATGGAATATCATACCAATAACTTCGAAAAAAAATTGTCAAGAAAGTGAAGGACAAATCTTAATATTTTTCAATCAAGCAGTTTTGTTTCCTCTATAAATTACGTCTTCAAATTGAAGTGGTTGTAAAGTGTAAGGTTTTCATTATTTATGTGAACTTGAGGAAGATTTCACTAGTTCACATGTGTGTGCAAAGGACAATTAGTTCCATATTATATATATACACGCACACACTCACATACATTGAAGCAGAATGTTTATAATATTTCAAGACCAGTTTAAAGGTTGAAACAGGACTTCTTTGTACTAAAAGCTATTTTTAATTATTTACTACTCAAATATTATTTAAAGGACAGGTGGTATGAGTTATATTTATTTTTAAAAAATGAAATTTAGAATTCACTTATATTCACTAAATAAATTTTAGGACTCAGTTCTCCTCAACGGTCTGGGATACGTGATAAGCCTAAAAATATATATTTCACTATTAAAACTGTAACGTTTTAACGTGATATCTTAACAGATATAAATATAAACCAATGTTACCATAATTTTTAGTTGGAAAATTCAATAACTAAGTATGTCGTAGGCATTTAGCAGCGTTTATTGCATTGTTTATGAGGAAATATATAGAGCTAAAAATAAGTTGTTTATAGTCCTGTGTGAAAAACCATTAAAGCAAAAAATAAAGGACCTTAATGTGAATTAAAATGGCCCAAGACAAAGGGCACACAAAAGAATTATGAAATAAACCAACAGTTTCTCTAAAGAAAACAAGATATTTTCCTGCATGCATGTAACAGGTAAGAACGTTTAAAATAATTTTTATAGTTGCCTGTACGAGAGAAAGTGTGGCATCAGAAGACCGAGTTTCCGTATCCTAAGGCTACGGTAATAACTGGAAGAATTATTTTTATAGTAAGCTGTAAAAGAAAATAGCTGTGCTTGAAAACTATAGTGACTTGACTTCAAACAACAAAACCTACATTAAGTAGAACAGAAAAATTGAATTCTATTTTTATAGAAACAGGTAGGAGAGGAGAGTAAAATAACATAAAAGCGAGATAAATAAATTACAAAATATATTTTTGATAACGCATGTAAACTTTGTTTGATGTGAGTCAATACTGCTTCTGAAAAAAATTATATATTTTATTTTATCACTGGAATTTAGTTAAAAAGTTTTAATGTGCAATCTTTTGAAATATTTAAAGCGGTCGAATTCGCAATATACTTTAACATGATAACCTAATGTTACGGTCTAACTCCACAAATAATAACGAGAACACATTACTCTCGCTTCGCTCAGCGTGGAGGAAACTATTATATAAAATCCGAAACAATATTGACGTCAGAATGATTATCACAAAATTATATATATTTTTTTTAAATTATGACTGTAGGTCATGTTTTGAAATGCAGGTCACATAAATAGTCCCAAAAATTCCTGGCTGCATGTTTATTACCAAAATAATGTATCTGAAATATGTAAGTAATGTTTAGATAAAACAGAGTCACTTAGCGTGTATTAACATTGAATCTTGAAAGTGAGGTTTTACTGACAGTATGCGAGATGTAACACTGAAGAAAATAAGCAAATACATCCGGAAACTGGCTCTACTTTAAAAATATTTTGTAACGGTAACTGATGTCCACTCTTCCTTGCATTCAGTATCTTTAAGTGCAAATATTGCTGAATTTCTTTAAATATATACCAAAATGTAGAATAATTTGCTTTGGTCTTGGCATGTTGGGAGCTCAAACTAAACAGTTTACTTGTAATATCTGAAATGAAGACTAAATTTACTCAATGTTCTCTGCTGGTGTGTCCAAGTCTGATACAGGGGAAGTCCACGCAAAATTTTAATAATTTTAATTATTTGTATATTTGTACGAGATTTTGTTTGTTTTATTGGCATGTATCGTCACTACTTTTTACAGAAATTACATTTTTTCTTGTGGTTTTCATAATGTTTGCGTAATACTGCGTCAAAGTCCAACTTTGCATAAATTCAAGAAAGTAAAATAAACTGATATACAGAAATGAAATAATTCTCAGTGAAGAACAGTGTCACGGACTACGTCTAGTTATGTTCCAAAAACCTACGTTGAAATAATTTGTAATTTTAAATAATTTCAGAAAAATGGCAATTTTTATATCGATTTCAGCAATTTTTTTTTTAATACAGTATACAATTAATACGGTTCTTGTACATACCCTGACGTAGCCCGTGATACTGTACTACACTGTGAATTTTTCATTTTTGTAAGTCAGTTGGTTTTTCTTTCTTGTATAAAACAATGTTATACACATTTTGGCTTTTACCTGCCACTATACAAAAACCATGAAAGCTAGAAAATTTTCATTACCGTAAAAATAGTATTAATACATATTAATAGAATGAACCATATATCGTACGAATATAATAATTGTTAAAACAATTCACATTTTGCAGGGAGCACCCCTTTAATGCAGTTTTCTTGACTTAAAGTAGAGTGAATGGGTTATTGCCGAGTTATAGGTGCGCTGAAAAAAATTGACCGAAACTATTATGAAATACTTTCTTAAGCTACAAACTATTGCGTCAAATATGCTGTTAATACATGTTATAGAATTTTAGCCAAAAATTATACATCATCAAATATTTGAAATTCATTAACTCTCTTCAGAAGTCTCTTTAAACTATAAAGTGTATAGTAATTTACTTTCGTCATGGAAGTTCAAAGGAAAAGAATAGTAAATGAGAAGTGTACTATCTATAATCATAAAACAACGTACCCAGGGTTCTTTGTTGGTGTGTATAGTTGCACCTTGTTATCATTCTTCAGTTACCATTTTGTATGTAAGTTATACTTGAAAATACGGAAAGGGCGCATTTTTTCACAAAAAAAACCCATATTATTTGTCATTAACAATAACATTACGAAAAAACATTATTCGATCGGAGACTAGGTATTTGGCCTCCATTTAACAATATTTTCTGTGAATCGTTGTGCACGTCTTTAAGATTTAACAAAACTTTGAAACCAGTGAAAACACAAATCAGTTATCAGCGTTAGGCAAATTTAAACGCTTCATTATAAACGTTACGAATATCATGGCCATTACTTGCGGTAGATCTACTATTTTTGGTGTATTCAAAATACTCGGTAAATACGATTGTTATTGTCTTTGGGTCATTTGGAATTAGTGAATTTGTACACATTTTGTCACATTCTAAGCAAAATAATTATTATCTTAACGTCTTTGCTCTAATAATAATTTGTACTATTGAAGAAATCTCCAGTTATATCGAAAAAGCTTTACAAACCTTCTTATATAAATAGACGATGTTAAAATACTGCACAAACGATGTCGTTAGTTTAGTGTCTCAGACTGAAGCTATAAACATAGATTCACTCTGTACTGGTTGGATAGATAGGTACCCATTTCCTCCCTCTTCTTTCCTTCCACAACGACTACTTTTATTTGAAATAATCTCCTAACATAATTATGTATACAGTATATTTTTAACTGACTTGATCGCTCTGATAAGCACTAACAAACTTTATTCCTGAGGCGGAAACAGAAAGTTAGATACAAGGAACCCATGGTCCAGGTCAATTAGGGAGGGCTGTAGACTCTTCCAAAGTTTGAGAAAAAATTATAAATTATTGTGATATTTTGAAAACCATTTGCTTGAAAGAAACAGATTTCTGGTTACCAATAAGTGTTACCGAAATGAATAGTAACGTGAGGGATTTGTACATTTAACACACCTCCATCATGTTTAAATAGAGTGGCATCACCCTTATTTGTGAAGAATAAAAACTTACGTGACAGTAAAAATGTGTTTTTTGAGATCAAAAACAATAAAACGTCGGCAAAATTAGAAAACAAATTTCTCTTGCAAAAACAGTACAATTATCGTCCTTTAAGGGCAATCATTAAATGTTTGATCTCACAAAGAACTGCTGTTGCCTACCAAGTATGCAACTAGGAATGACTGACTGCTTGCTACACCAGTGTTGCGTGTGGGCAATTGGTTTGTGGCAACGAGGAAACATAAGTTGCATCGTGTAGTGTGGTTCTCCCTCCCCCAAAACCCCCTCCCATTATCTGTAGTTTAGTTCCCCTTCCCGAACATGGGAGAGGACTGTAGTAGACCACATACCCACACTTCACTGTTTTGCACGAATCGTGCTACAAGTCTACTTGACGTACACCAACGCTGAAACGACAGACGAAGTTTTGCTGTACGGTTAAATGAAAGGCAATGAACGCGCTGCTGCACGATTGTATCACGAGATATTCCCTTCGCGGAGGCAACCTCATCACGAGACCATCAGCAGTGTCACCCAGAGATTGCGTGAAACAGGCACGTTTAAAGTACGAGGTGGCTCTGGCCACCCAAGGATGGTAGGCACACTGCGCACCAGCTACTGAGTGAAGGGCACATTCAAGGAATTCAAGCAGCAGGCCGCAGCAAGAACACCTAGTAGTCTATAAATACCAGAATGAAACTGACCTATGTAAATTACCCATTCGAATTGAGAACGGTAGTGCAACACATTCCAGATCGTTACCCGCCAACTTACATGGCGCGTGCTGCACACAAAATGTGGATGAAAAAGCTCTCAACCTTGTGGAGGAAAACCCGTCAACAAGCACCCGCAGCATTACGCACGGAGTGGGCGTGTCACATTCAACTGTATGGCGTGTTATGCAAGAGCACCTACTACATGACTACTACGTGGGAAAGGTCCAGGTATTGTCACCAGCAGATTTCGCTCCTCGACTTGTGTTTTCGCAGTGGTTTCTGCGTCAGTGCACAGAATATCAAGACTTTACATCCATCGTATTGTTTACTGATGAAGCGACTTTTACGCGTGATGGTTACTTGAACAGCAGGAATAGTCACATTTGTGACGACATCAATCCTCATGCAACTGACATAGTAGCGAACCAGCAACGATTATCTGCGAACATCTACGTGGGTATTGTCGGCGACAATCTCGTTGGGCCCTATTTGATGCCACGCTAATTGAATATACACGTATACTGCCAATTCCTGCAATTCACACTGCGGAGTTCCGCGAGCATGTGCCGCTGTGGTTCGGCGACATATGTAGTTTCAACACGACGGTACCCTTCCATTACACATGCCTTAACACGGCATTTCCAGCACAGTGGATTGGAAGAGGCGGGGCCAGTACGATCTCCAGACTTTAATCCACTCGACTTTTTCTTGCGGGGGGTTCATCAAGGCTCTGGTGTACGACACACCCATCGAGTCGAAGGAAGATCTGCTAGCTATGGTAATGGCTGCCTGTGACAAAATTCAAGATACACCAGGTGTTTTCGAACGAGTACGCCAGTCTTTGATACGCTGACTCAATTGTTGTAATGAAATGGGAGGCGACCAATTTGAACACTTGTTGTAGAATTTCTTACGATAGCGCGAAATGACACTGGTAGTGCACAGACGTGCACTAATTTTCTTATTTTATTTCTCGTTATAGTGAGACAATCCCCCCTAATATGTTTATGAAACTCAATAATATTTACCACACCCAAAGCTGCAGGTCGCATTCCACTATGGCGTAGCTCGCAATCAGTCATTCCTGGTTGCATACTTGGTAGACAATAGCAGCTCTCCGTGAAATCAAACATTTAATAATTACCCTTAAAGGACGAGATTTAGACAGTTTTTACAAGCAACATTTCTTTTCCCAATTTTACCGACGATTTATTGTTTTTGGTCATAAATAGCACATTTTTTTAATAAGGGTGGTGCCGCCCTATTTGAACATGATTGAGGAATGTTAAATGTGCAAATCCCTCACGTTATTATTGATTTCGGTGACACTATATTGGTAACAAGAAATCTGTTTTTGTCAAGCAAGTCGTTTTCAAAATATCACAATAATTTGTTACTTTTTCTCAAACTTTGGAATCCTCTACATCACTCCGTATTTAACCTGGACCTTGTGTTCCCTATACAAAACATTATATTTCTGCCTCACGAACAACATGTTAAAGTTTGTCGGTATGTTTTAGGTACACATTGTTTACACGAATGTATTCAAGCTTACATATAAAATCTACTTAAGTGTACATTCATAAATTCATTAATGCATGGATGCGTTCAAGTTGTGGCCTTCACATATTGTCCAGAAACGGCCGTATAATAAGCACACTTTACAAATTCTCGGCTATAATGGAGAAGAAAATGCTTGTGGGAGGATATTGTACGACATGGCGCGGAGGAAATATTCTTGTTTATACTGCTCGAGATGTGATCCCGCATCCTTAATATAATAAGTCAGAACAGTGGTAGTATGATATCTGTATCGTTGAAGACGGTACTTAATCCGTGCTTTTTGCCGCATTGTGGACGTAAAACTTCATCGCACAACGTTTTACCACTAACATTTCCGTGTCCAGTTAAGTCCTGGATTATTTCTGACGTTGCTGTAAATTGTGTACTTACTTGGTCCAGTCGCCTCGTCCAGGTGATTCCTAAATTCCTAACGTTCACCACGGCCACTATCTGTCATGTAGCCAAGCAAGTTCACGCTTCAAGCCTCGTACGTGGATTCCAGGCCAGCTTTTCAGGCTCATGCAATATGAACAGTGTTGCCACGCAGGCTGCAGATGACCGGAGTGTACGACTAACCTCGCCATTACACCAGCGCGGAGTGCTGGTTGGAACATCCCAACGTTGGAGCAGACTCCCTAATGCATATTCATGGTCGAGGCTGGTGCGTTCCGCTCCAGCTAATGCTTTACCTTTCCCGACCCCTGTTAAGTCACAGCATAACGCACGCGCGGCTGTGCTGGGCGCAAGATTTATTTCTTCGGAAGGCTGCGCGCGGGCTTTTAACGATTTCCACGCGGCCTAGTAACCGAGTCATTTAAGCAGGCGGCAATGGGAAATATAATCGCAGCGTCTAACTTTTATAGTACCGGTAGATGAAAGCTTCAAACGGTTTTAAAGAAAGCCGCTCGTAATTCAAGTAAGAAATGAATTATGTCTAGATTTACTATCACGGCAAAGAAGCTCGTCTACTTTCCTGGATAAGACGAAATCTACATGAGTTTATGACCCCAAGATCAATTATTTAACTTTCAAAGAATTCGTATTGATGTATAACTAAAGTTAAAAATGATAACAATCATTGTAAATATGGCCGATTTATAAATCTAATGCTTAAAACATTATTTCAGAATTTAGCATAATTCTTTAATTTATCCTACTTTGGTATTTTTAAACGATTCTTGCGCTGGGGGAAAGTTACTTATCAACGAAATCGTCGACCACAAAAAAAAAAAAACAGACAGAAAACACGCAGATCAACAGACAAGTACACAGCCAAAGGGATTTTGTTTTCTACTGTCAAACATAGGAAATCGAATGCAAATCGGCATGTAATTCAGTTAGAAAGCTACAAACAACAAAACAAGGAAATAAATCCACAGAAACTGAACACAGCCATTTTTGGTTGGTTTGCCACACTCGACGATAACCGCATCGCAAGGTTTTCATACGCTTCTTTAGGAATTATATATGACACGTAAAAATTAATTTATGGGGTGTTTTCAGTAATGAGCAACGCATTCTTCTAGTTTTGTGTTTTACGAAGAAAAGCGTTATTTATGAACTTGCAGCAGTCTAAATAAAAGCCACTATTAAACATTTTTAGGGCCCCCAAATTCATGTTTCCAATACGCGGGCTGAGTTTTTCAATTTTAGAAGCATAGTTTCAAGTACGTGTTTTTTATTTTGTGGCTAAACATATCGCGATATCGTTTAGAATCAAATAAACGTAACACCTACAACGCCGTTCATGCGCCAAGTACATCTTGTTTAATTATAGTGCGATTTTGGCCAGCTACTCTTAAGAGAGTAGTTTTGAAAGTAGTTCATGGTATATGTTGTTATGTCACCCCAATGAAGACGTACATTTAAGGCATGACTAAATGAAGTTTCTCTTGAAAACTGATTATGAAAACAAACGTATTAGCCATTTCCATTGCCTAAGGAAAGCAAACAATGTCTAGAAACACATCCAATCACGAAACGCGTCTTGATTCTTCACCTGTTTAGACACCACTAATACGTATCCAGAAATGTATGACCAATGTTTACGTGTATCAAAACTGTGCAGTGAGCACGTGACAACAAGCCAGGCGGTCTTGAGCACTCATGTGGTTATGTCATATGGTGACCACCCGACGTGACACGAGAGCAGGTAAAACGTAAAAATCTACGTCAACCACATTTCCCACTTGCGAAAATAACAACAGAGAATCCAGATCTCTTTAGTAGGAGTGAAGTCATCTGAAAAGTACGCCACCAAGGAACTAGTCCACTGCAAGTTAAGGTTTCGTGCACAGCAGTCTTACGCGCTAAGGCTTTTGTGCATGTCAGTCACCAAAAACATATTAAATCCCTTCTCTTTATATATATATATATATATATATATATATATATATATATATATATAATGCCATAGACAAGCAACAACAAAAAAAAGGAAATTAATGCTATAAAATTAATACAACAACCGCTATTTCTTGTGGACCAGCTAGAATGCACAAGCGGCCCAGTGTATTTGTATTTTTAAAAAAATGCTGAAACTGAAAAAAAAAAATAAATAAATAAAAATTCAGAAACTTTTTTAAATGCAAATAATTTTTATTCTTTATTTCTATGAGCATATCATTGCAGCCTGTAATGTCTTTATCCACTGTGATTTTTTTTTTTTTTTAGTTTGGTATATCAGTTGTTTTCAGTGTAGTCCTTAAAACGGAAACATGCAAAATATGACTTTTAACTAGCCATTACGCGAAAACTATGAGAGATAAAAAAAATTCATTAGAGCCAAATTTAGTCACATTTTGTGTCTAAAATAAGAAAAAAAGATCAGGTACAAATAAAAAATTAAAATATAGTGATGAAAGTTGCGGTTTGCCGCGCTCTTAATATTGTGATATCTGGCCTACACATGTTTCCATGTTTGTTTGTTTTATTTGTATTTTTTTTTAAACCGTGCCTAGTAAATACTATCTCAGATTGTTTTTGAATACTTTATATATACTGTATTCGATTATATAAAACAGAAAGTCAGAATATAAATATGCACGTTGCAGACAGATAGTTTATTTAAAATTAACGTCCAAAAAGTTTAATGCATTGAAATGGTTTATGTCATATTTACAATATAACCTATAATGTTTAGCCTACTATAATGAGTGTTATTTAAGAGTCAACACCTTGCTCTGGAAGAATAAACTGTTCACGGAAGAAATGCATCAAACTAGGCCATCAAGTCTCTGTATGTAACACACACACACACACACACACACACATATATATATATATATATATATATATATATATATATATATATATATATATATATAAAATACTTTGCAAGTTTACGTAACATAACTAGTATATAAATATTATATGAATTTACTGCCCTTTGCGCAACCAGGCTCGATCGGGATGAAGAAATTTATAAATGAATCGGGAATTTGCAAAAGGGACCAAGTCAACTTTTTGAGCAAATTCAGGTTATACGAGATTTCGACTCTCCAAAGTATTCACTTGGCTGTTAGCAGCAAAAGAAACCCAGTCATATACAAGAAAAACGTTAAACGGACTAGTCCATGAATGTGCCAATAATGCATTATTTTGTTTATGACTTACATGATTGTAGTTGAATAATAATTTTCAATGTGAATTAGTAGTTTTTTCACTCGTATATATTAAAGATCCAATAATCTACTTCAAAGACGTTATGCTTTCTCTGATAGTGTAATATATATTGTTTTATGGATAATAGGTACTGGGTGATGTTGTGTTTGCAAAATATGTTTCTTTGAATCGTATTATTAGATTTCCACTAGAATATACCCACAGTGCACTGATACCTACTCAAGACACTATGTTTTATGTGCCATTGTTAGAAAAAAGGCAACTAATTTTTTTTAAAGGTACCAATTCCAGTAACAGTATTAATTTCAAAAAAAAATATATGAAAGCATGTCTATATCAGTTATGTTTCATATTATTCCACACACCCACACATACTATACTATCAAGTTATCAATTATTGATTACTTGTTTCACTCCCAGATCTACTATAATAAGTTGTTTGTTGTTTCCCACCAATCTACTAACTTGGACTTGGTACCTTTTGCAAATTCCTGATCCAAATGAAACAAATAAACTAAATTCCCTAGTTTATTACAGACCTTATTTAAGACTCTACAATAATTATTGTACAACACTCATCTAGATGCAAATTACAGCTCTGTTATTCAATACTTACAATAATTCATTACAGTCAATCTTCCTGGCATTAAAAGTTGTACTACTCTTAAGTACAGCTAATAAATATGTGCCTCTCCCACACTAAAGATTGTTTAAATTCTATTTGTCACTGTCCTCATAAAACATCTTTTTCCCAGAAATCTCTCATTATTTACAGTAACAGTCTAACTCGTCCATCCGTTTCATACAAGCACATGCACCGATTCTGCCGCCATCAGCACTCGCCACACTGTAGATTCTTGATGTGCTGATCCCGCGTCACTCCTTGCCATCACCGCCGAATAAGTCACCTTCGCTAACGTGTCCGCCATTAACATGTACAGGTTAAACACCACTACAACTCTCTAGGTCAGCTGCCGTGAGTTGTATTTATATCCGGCCGCAACTACGCCATGATCATTCTCTCAGCTCGGGGATTGAACAGGATGCCGCGAAACTTCCAGAGGTTTGAATAAAGTATTATGGCCAAGACGCGTGCTCTCATCAAGGACTGCTTAGTGATAACAACTGCTAGCCTTCCAGACAGCCAGTGATGTCAACAAGATGTGGTGAGGTGGAGGCAGCACCGCCTGTCGCCCGTGGGTGCTGGAAGAGAGAATTGAAGGGGAGGTGGAGTTGCTCATCGTTTTTCCCGTGCGCGGTCATGTGCCGTCTCGTTAGGTACAATGGTTTATTCAGCCAGAGAAATGCTGTACTTAATGGTAATGTATACTATCAATGCATGTTGTGTTACAAATCTTCACGAAAACTCTGATGCAATAAATGTCAATGTTATAGATGTAATTTCCTGCGGGATGTCTTACTTTCTTCTCCCACACTGTAATGTCGAGAAGAGGAAAACTTGAGACACATATTTTCACAAAAGCGGAGGATCCCGTGAGGTTTGAAGTCTGTTTCTCTTTCGTTCTCTTGCTCTCGTAACAACGAGAAAGTCGAGAAGGCACGGCGTAGCGAGATACTTCTCTCTGTATTCCGAATGTTTGCTCAAAGCTTCAGCGGTCTATTCCGAGGTTTCATATTACAGTATACCTACTGCGAGACACAGTCTTGACGATCAGAAGCAAAACACGCACTGAATACACTCTAGGATCGTAGATACAGACCTCGAATGCTGAGGTTTCAAGAAAAAGGTTAACACTTTACATTCTATGGATATGTAAGGAATGCGACATCCACGGATAGCGTGAACTCCAAAATTTATATCACCTGATTTGGTGTACATAATTGTTTAATGATAGTCATATCTTCTTTATCAAACGTTATTTGGAATTCTTGCATGTACGTTACGAAAAATTCCGTGCCACATTGTTGTGAGGGCCTAGATTTTTTTAATTGGTGAAATGACATTTTATCGGATGTGTAAAAGTTGGGCAGTGTTTGGCACAGATAAAAATAAACTAAATTTGTAAAGATCCAACGCCCTTAGGAGCCGATGAAGATTAATTGAGGTGAAATGAAACACAACATCCGTGCCCCACTCGGGATTCGAACTTAGGGCCTCTCGCACAGGAGATCGGCGCCAGAATTGAAGACGCTAGCAAAAGCCCGCTCCTGAAATGTGCTTGGCTTCGTTTCTTGTCACGTGTCTTTCCTGAGGTGTTTTGTCTCGAGTGGTTCGGAACTTGTCCCTTTGTGTTTGCGTATTTTCAGTGTCAAGTCTATTTTTGTCTAGAGAGTTTCTGTTACGTCAAGATATATTTTAAGGAATATGTTATTATTCCATTTTCTTCTTTTTTCGCCTGCAGTTAACTACAGATTCTTATTGTTATTTTTTTACAAGGTTGAATATCTTTTGAACCTTGTAAAGATGTTATGTCTATTTCATGGTTTTTGTCTTTTACCGTCATGTATTTAACTACTTGGTTGACACACTGTCTTAGTTTCGCTGCATAAATATTACTTTGTTTATAATATTTTTATCTATAAATTTCTTATATTGTAATTATTATAAGAACAATATAAATACAGCTCAAGTAGACATTAAAAAAAAAACTACTTTGTTAAATGGTTTACCACACAACTCTGCTGCGCGATATATGAGTATGATTACCGCAAAAATATAGCAAACGCTGTCATTACTTCCATTTATATCGGCACAGTCGATTACATGGTGCCAGCAGCCAGACGAAATTATTTATTTTTTATCTAAACACTGGCTATAAGAAAAATGTATCAGTGATTCAGTTCATGACATTTATTTTTGTACATTACTCGTGGAGCACTTTTGACCGTATACGTACATTGTGGCGAGAGAAAGAGACTGTGACAGTGCTGCTTCATACTTTCTCGCAGACTCAGTTTATAAACATAGGTAACGAAGCTTGTTTTGAGCTTCACTTATAATCAGGAGATAACGTTGTCCTTGGCCGAGCCAAGTCAGCCAACACGAAACTTGGCAACACTCGAGGTCATGGCCGGTCACGACCTACATAAACACCCTCCCTCTTTTATCGGCGTGCCAACGGTAGCGGGGGCTCCTCCTTCGGGAATCGAGCGAGCCCCGCTTCGAATCAGAAAGTCCTGAAGGAAGCATCCAGCCGACACGAGGGCAGGAGAAAGAATAATATATGTCTCTTCTCTTGCCTGTCCCTAGCTCCTTCCACCGACACATACACACACACACGTCGTACAAACAACTTCCCTTCCTTTCACCTATCTTCGACGGTTTTTTATTCTGTCCTCTCTTTCTCTTCCTTCCATCGCGCGAGCAACAAATTGCTAACTCAGGGGGAATCTTTCTTGTTTGTGTGTTTGTGTGTCCCTTACGCTCCTGAACTTTACTCTTTTTTTTTTCTCGTGCTTCCATCCTTCTCCACCTCCTACCCCTTCGTCACGACTAATCCGACCTTAGCCGACGAGCTCTTTGGTGCATGTTCGGTCGATTCTTACCCCGTAGAAACGTGATCTCGTCGTCGATGCCGCGCTTGTTTGCATGCTTGTTGAGCGTGTTTACCTCACCATCCCCTCAAAACTCACCCTTAAAAAAAACTTCTCAGCCACTTCACCTGACCGTCTTGTCTTCGCCCTCACCTGCTCGAGCTCTTGAAGCCTTTAAACACTAGCAACGCCTCCGTCTTCCCCCGCTCAAAGCCCTAACCGCCCCCATCATATTTCATAACGCCGGGCTTTCTTCTTCTGTTTGGCGACGTCGACGAGGTGGAAAAATGTTTTCCTTCCAGGCTCTTTACAGCCCTTCGCTCGTCACGGACGATTCGCAAATCCAACGGTTTCTGCAGCGCGGACCACTGGGATTCCGAGGTTTTTTTTCTTTATGTCTTACGGACTTCAGAACCTAGAGACTTCTGGTTTTTATTTCCGGGCTACTTGTTCTAGTTTGGCGTAGAGAAAAAGCCCTTCGCATCAACCTGCGACATTTTGTAACACCTTAAAAAAAAAGCTATATCTGAGTTCGGACCATTTAAACTATTTTATATTAGACAAGCAAAAGTCAACAAATCTAAGATATTTTGAAACTAATTCTTTGTTTCTAACTACAGCTCTCGTTTATGGCACATATCTCCTAGAACTGACGTCTATTAATCATATTTTATAACGTATATTCTTATTGCTCCTTAGGAAGAAATATGACTAATCAGTGAACGATATCTCGTGATATTATTTTAAGAAAACTAATCTAAAAACAGGTATAATTTTAGAATTTATTGGTTTGTGGACATACGCCATTGTTCATGTTTTATTGACCAATATGTATTGAAAGACAATGTCTTTCAATACAAGTTTGGTCAACAAAACATAAGCAATGGGCTGGCGTATGTTCAGAAACTAATAAATTCTAATATTATAAACTCCCATTGCAGCAAACATTTAAACATCTCAGATATAATTTTGTTTTAAAAGTCCTTTTTTTTTTTTTTTTTTGCAATTTATTGATCGTAAGATTTGAGAGCACTGTTAATTTAGTTTCAGCTTCAACTTCAAAATAATAATTTTCCCCACTTTTGTACAAAACTGGCGTCCTTTTGCTCATCACTGAGACGGCTGAAATACTACAGCAGGTAACTCGGTTTCAGTCTGCAGTGATTAATGCTGGTAACTTATTAAATTGTTGTAATGTTTCAAGGACACAACGTGGAATGTTTAATATTTGTGTCACGCGGGTGATTACTATAGGAGTTTACTGAAAATAGGCACTATACCTGTAACTATAGTGATCTTTGAACTAGCCTTTACTTCAGTATTATAAACTGAAACTTTTTTTGGTGCATACGCAATTGCGAGCGATGTTGCTGTGTTTCAGAAAAACCAAAGTAAAATGTGTTGTCTTTCGTGATATAACTACATTTTTAAATTTGGAATTGTCTGCATGTTTTATGTTAGTTGACAACAGCTAGTGCTTTTTTTTTTATTAAAATAATTGTCTAGAACACAGCGACGTTTGATCGCAATTGCGCTAGTGAAAAACGGTTTCGTACACCGTGTTTCTCTCCCGAGCCCACGCCTTAACATTAAGGTGACAGCCTGCCTAGGCCGACGAACGGAGTGCATATCTTCGGACGTTAACAGGTTATTCAAAAATTGCTCGTCAAATACGAGTGATGTCTGCTTAGGAGCAGCATTTAAAGATGTTTACAAGTTTGTATACCAATATAGAGTTCACCACTCATTAAAGCGTATTTTCTAGCAGTCGAAAATGGCGAAAATGTGTGTTTTGACGTAACTTTTTAGGTAAGTATTCCTTGCCGCAGAATTTTTTCAATGGAATATGCGTGTACAAAACACCTTTAAGTTTAATAATAGGTAGAGATGATGGTAAACCGCAAAATATTTTTGAATCACCATACCCTTGAACATACTGTAGTTTCTCCCAACACGTACGATTGGGCGATACACGTCTGATACTCCATAGCTGTCTGAAGACCAACAACAGACATTAAATATTATAAGAGTGGAATTCTTACTGGCTCAATCAAATAAGGTAACAGTGTACAAGCGAAAGCCAGCCATCTTCCGGTAAGCTGAACGTACGTTGAAATCCAGCAAACAGTCAATATATAAACATATATATAATAGCCTATTATAATAGGTCATTAATAGGGCTCGGTAGTTTTCGCGAAAAGAATTTTGCCCCACTTTGTTTCAGTGTCTTACGTGCATACATGCAGCTCAACTTCATGATTATTGGCAGAGTGTTTTTGTGCGAGTTATTATTCATTTGACTTTGCCAATCAGTACATGGATAACTGTGACACAACACGTCTGTGGTTTGTGGGTTTAACCTCCTGACGTTGTATGTTAAGGTATCCAATCACTGACCATAAAGCAGAGATGCAGGCGCGCGCGTAAGGCACTGAAAGAAAGTGCTGCAAAAATCTGTTCGCGAAAACTGCCGGAAATCTGTTCGCGAAAACTGCCGGACCCTAATAATACGTAGGGCCCGGTAGTTTTCGCGAAAAGATCTTTGCAACACTTTGTTTCAGTACCTTACGTGCGCACCTGCATCTCTGATATGTGGTCGGTGATTGGATGTCGTAACATACAACGTCTGGAGGTTAAACCCGCAAATCACAGACGTGATGTGTGGCAGGTATCCGTGTACTGATTGGCACAGTCAAATTAATAACGACTCTGCACAAAAAAATTTTCTGCCAATAATCAAGAATTTGAGTTGCAGGTGTGCACGTAAGACACTGAAACAAAGTGGGGCAAAATTCTTTTCGCGAAAAATACCGGGCCCTAATAATACGTCATTAAATGAAATGGTTACCACTGAGTGTCTCATACAGGCGCGTTGTCAGCGAGAAGACAGAACTCTAGTTCAGTGACTTGCGTCTAGAGGCTAGGTAGAGATGCGATCCACGTCTTGCCTCGACCTTACTACTTCGGAACTTCTAGCATCGGACGCGCCAAGTATGTTCACCTAGACGGCCACCTTAACATTTCGTGTACTTTAAAAAGTCAAACTAGCATTAACAATAAAAGTAACATTTCACTTGAAAATATATTAATGCAGGAAAGTTTCTATATATTTACATCGGGCCACGGCAAAGTAGCGATACTACCACTCGCCTCCCACCACGGCGATTCGGAATCGATTCCAAGCGGAATGGTTCTCGCTTTTCGCTGTTAGCTGACGATTAATATCGTAGTTCAGTGAATGATTAAATGTATGGCTGAGAATTATTGGCTCTGTTAAGTGAGATTGTTAGACAATTTCATCAAATTTTCAGTTTTTGAGCCATAATATTTATTCAAACTGAATTATCAAAATTTTCTCTTCGACAAAGCGTAGCATACATTCTTTGTAAACTGCTTGTCATTAATGATAATGAAATCATTCATTAATTTGTCATACAGAATCATTGCAAGTGATTACAAGTTTACTTTCAAGAATTCTCTTGCAATGGTTCTGCATGACAAGTTTATGAAAGATTCCATTATTATTTATGTCAAGCAGTTTACCAAGAATATATGCTATGCATTGGCGAAGGGAAACATTTTATAATACAATTTTAATAAACGTTATAGCTAAAATCATAAAGTAAAACAAAATTTTCTAACACTTACCCTTAAGAGCTCTATACAGCAGGCACTCGATGCCGCGTTTGATGTGCAGAAATAGGAGAGTGATAAGAGCTAAACTGGCTGGTTCATCAGCAACTGTATCGCCTTTATGCACGTGCCACAAAATGGACGTGCGGTGTTTAAGTCGTTCGCTTTTTCCCACGAGACTTAAAGCGGTGACGCTATTAATTTTATTTATGGAAATGACGTAGCAAGGTCCAACGCCTGCTTCTCTATTTTTATTTTGCGATTCCGCTTGGTGTTATTTACGAGAGTGCAGACTAAAAAAACGGTTTTCAGCCATTTTTGATTAACCGAAACCATTTTATAAGATATAATATACAGAAAATAGATCAGCATACTGGGTAATTACATCAAACACGCGTTTAGTATTGTATCTTAAAATGATTTCTCCTTACACGCTGCAACAGTGTTCAAACGCCAGATGTATATAAAGTAGTTCAATAGCATGCATAATCAAATGTTTTTCATCACTTACTAAGGTATTAGTTACGCCGATAAACACTGGGTATGCTTGCAAAAATATTAAACATTTTTAATAACGAACACTCAGATAAAATCCTAAGTCGAAACATTACTTGTTTGCGCAGTTTTATGTCCACCATGTCGTGCTCCGAATAAGAGACTTGTGTATTTTTTGTACGGAGTGGAACGCTCTTTTCCACATAGATTCGGCATCACTAAATTTGCCAGCGAGGGAATTGCAGTGGGAGGAAGACCGCTTCTTCCGTCTCGTTTCCCGAGAGAGGAAAGGAGAACTAGAGATAGTATAGACTATGGTATTGGGCAGCAGTGGGTTTCTCGTGGTCAGGCGTGCGTAAGAATACAAATATAACCTCGTGTGTGATGATCTTGTGGTGTGTGTAGCGCCTCATCATTCAAGTACTGCTAACTGTTAATGCTTTCTTCACATTTAAGAAAGAGAGCGGAACATACTACATGCCAAGTGTGGCATTCTATATATTATTTACGGATATGCATTCCTAAACTAACCGTTAGCATAACAACAAAATTCGAAGACATTTAATTAATTTAACTAAATGTTGAAATTAATGCCCCTGCTTAAGTTTACAAACTCAAGCACTTAAAACAAAACAGAAATATTAAATATATTATTTACTAAGTGTAAAATTAAATTAAATTTAAAATTAAAAAAACTGACACATAAGACAATCGCTTTAAAAGTAAATTATTAACAGTTGTTTACACTTAAAAGCGGCGGGAGACAGCTAAGTTAACCGAAAAAGGTAGATAAAATTAGACAAACTAAAACAGAATAGAACAACACACACAGACCAAATCTGCTAAGTATCGTATCAATCCAAAAATTGAATTTAAATGTAGTTTTGGATTTGGACATATCTTTTGCGATTGTTACATACGTACACACAAAATATAACTATGTTTTGTTGTGGTTGCATATTTTGTTTCGTGTTTGTTAATTTAAATTACCTGGTTTGTTTACATAACGGTCCCTCGACACATTTAAGGGTCTCCAATTATTTAAAACTATTGTTACTTATTACTTTTTAGGATATCGTATAATGTATCGGTGTTGATTCAGTGTTTAATTTAAGTTTTATTTGTAGCTTTTTTAATCTTTAATAATTCAACAAATTTGTAAATATCAAATAAAACAAAATAATTATTCTATTTTATGTACATGAAATTCTCACTCCGCTTCGAAAAAGAGCCGTAACTTTTAAAAAGCTGGACATATTATCATTAAACTCCACTAAGAACCAGGCTATAAATGTCATTAAATTTGAAAAAAAAAATATATATTTAATTAGATTTTTCTGTTCGAGAATTACGAAGCCACAGACCTACTAACAGACATCGGCATGAAAATTATGATACCCGTATATTTTCGTCAGTGGTTAAAATGATTCACTCTGCTGCGAATGAAACTATTTTTGGCTTTATTTCATGCATTAGGCGTATGCATTGCGGAACAAGTGGTGTACTGTATTTAAAGTTATTTTATTCTAGTTTTTTTTTCAATTTACTGTAAGTATATAAATTTATAACGCGCTTCTGTCGTTAAGTCAGAAGTGCTAGTAAATTCCTCGTCGCAAGCTGAGCTCTTTGTTCAGATGCCTTGCATCTGTAGTCAATTAAGAAACACTTAAAAAGAAGTAACAGTTATAATTAAGTTGTATCATTTTCGATCCACGTAAGCAATATATGAATTTCAAAGTTACGTAAAAAATCTATATTAAAGTCAGAAATACATTTACTAGTCACGAGCATATATTTGCGTCATGTCGAGCTGCAGGCTTAAATAAACCTATTTTATTTAATATGCAGAAGAACAAAGCATGAACTTTTAATATTCTGGACTTAGTTGCCGTTTTGAAGCATTTACGTACGCGAATTAATAATCTAACATAGTGAAAATGTAAGTAGGTATATCTAACCGCGTGATATAATGTACCCCAAAAGTATACGATAAAACTAATTAAATAAGGTAAAAGGTTGCCACACTTATCCGTTAATGGGCAAATGTGTATATTACATTTACCATAAATGGCCACTTGCGGTTAATGTGACCACGCACGTCAACGCAAGGCAACGATACCGCACATAAACATGTGTAAGTACCACCACTAAGTAAAAAAAGTTGATTTGACACTACGCCAGTAAAAACAACCGACTGCCGTAGTAACACCAGCGGCGAAATGTAGAAATGAAAGACTAACAATGGCCATATCTGACCTGGCCCATCATTAAGAATGTAATGAATCTGCAGATGGTTTCAGTTTGCGAGGAAGGCCTAAGTCATTTCTGAGAGCGGTGTCAGCCCAGTCTAGCTCAAAATACAGCATGAACTGTTTACCCTGGGAGCAATTAGACTTCATAGAGTTAAAACAGTATCAGATTTAGTGTTCTAATTTATTAAGAAATGCTATGATTATTATGTACATCAATTCCCTGCTTTCGAAATTAATTTTCTTTACAAATTATTACTATAAACCTGAAAAAGTCGTGTTATCTTTTGAGCACAAGCTAGGATTTAAACAACTGTAAATTTAAGTCCTTTTTTAAATTGACTCTCGACTTATTTGTCATATCATATATGGTCCTGAGCTGATAATATAGAATCAACTAAATGCAGGCCAAACCACGTAGAATTACTGGACCAGAAAGCAGCCAATGCACATTTTCTTCCTGCTTGAATGCACAGATATACTTGGAGGCTATACAGGACAACGCGCCCGCGAATTTTTCCTGCCTCTAGTTACAAATATTGTGAATTTTACATCACAACATTTAACAGTTGCCTGCCGTCAAACCGCAGGCCTTTAACTAAATATCTATAAATGTGGGTTCACAATTGATAACCTAACAGTAAGCATAGAACATTGGTCGTACGCATCAGAATTGAACATTTTGTTTCATGTATACTAATTCTTTACTGTATAGAACCGATATCATGGACATACGCCATTGCTTGCGAATGTTGCCGTATTGCAGAAAACATCCACAATAAAACGAAAAACAACAACAAAAAACCAACAAAGAAAAGTCGAGCGTTAGCTGTTGTCAACAAACAAATAACATACATACAGTCCTAGAGAGGGACATAGTCGTAGCCACAAAGTGGAACAGATAAAAAACAAACAACAAAAAAATTCAAAAAATTAATTCCTAGCTGGAATATAGTCGTGTTGACAACAGCTAACGCTCGACTTTTCTTTGTTGGTTTTTGTTGTTGTTTTTCGTTTTATTGTGGATGTTTTCTGCAAGACGGCAACATTCGCAAGCAATGGCGTATGTCCATGATATCGGTTCTATACATAATACCAACCCATTGCAAGAATCGTTCAAAGATGTTACTCTTTACTGCTCAAAACTGGTCGTGCGTTAAAGTGTAATATTTCAATTATTGTGTGGACGCATAGGACATCAACCAATCAGAGCAAAGGAGTTACTGAATTTCCGTAATGGTTTAACCTACAAAAGTCACGGGAACGAACCAAAACGAGAATAAAGAAATCTAGTGTTTCAAAGTATGTTTTTAAATTGTAAATAATGCTTTACGTTGTTCAGTTTATAGGTGCTTTGTTATATCCTTTATAATCATCTCAAAACACAATTTTACTTCAAGTATGAGCACATGGCCTTCGGATATATTCCATACAGCAACAACTGCTATAAAAATCATCGAAAAAATTACATTATCGGAACGTAACAGTAACATCTCAATTGCTTTCTACAGATCATTTTCACAAGGTTTCTAGTTATGCATAGTTTCTACTGTTATGTAATATGTCCGACGTTTACATTTTTAATTGTGAACCAGCCTTGATTCCTGCTTTTCTTAAAATACACTACAGTGGAGCTAAAGTCCATCCTTTCAGATTTGTTAAAATGTTGGATGTTTTCACCCATATTTGTTAGAATATCCTAAGTCGTTATAATACAGAAAATATTCCCAGCCTTCTTGTTTTGGAGATCATGGAAAGTATCAATCGAGTAATGGTTACATTAATGTAGATCTCCAAAGCTATAATATTTTAAGTAAAAACACAAAAAATGTACCCACGAATGGAATGTGACTGGATTTATAATAATGCACAGTTTTTTCAAAGATCATATCCATATTATGTGCCGTTTGGTTTCCGTCCGATAAAAACATGAAATGTATTCAATGTGTGAATCGTTACCGTTCTGACTTCTCTTAAACCAAAACACTAGTAATAAATAGCCTAAAAATTACTCAAAGTGAGGATTACAAGTACAGATTGTGTGCAGCTCAGATACTTTCCGAAAAATTCGAATTGTAACCATTACGACTTTGAACGACTGCACGAGTTGATTAACGCCCGTCTATCAAAAATTTCCACTTCAAAATTACGTCGGACGCTAAAATTAAAATGTGCCATTCTCTAACTTTCTAATTAAACCAATAATTATTCTTCCTTTATTTCAGTCCAATCACGTCTGTCCATCGCACGAATATACCACGTCACGCCCTTTCTCTCTCTCGCGTATCTTCAGTCGCCGCTCACTCCTTGCCGAAGCAACCTGCCTTTTGCTCACCTTTCACTTAGGTCAGCAAACTTTAGCGCGACTAACGGGACGCGAAGGCTACGACGATGCGACTCTTAATTAAAAATTCTCGCTATTTCGAACACAAGTGTGTCTACTGGCGCGAAAAGAAATCCATGTTCAGATTACTTGCGAAAATTACTTTTTAGACACCACGCCCATTAGAAGAATTATTTCAATTCCATCGCATGGATTGTTTATACGATAATGTGCAGAACTCTACATTTCAATAGATAGCATCTAGCTGAATCGTATTTTTATAGTTTTCCTTTAACGTCTGTCCCTAGAAAACTTTGCTCAAGCATTCGTTCACCCAGTTTTTGCGCGATGCTTTTTTGTGACATTATGCTGCTTTAAGAAAGTTTTTTAATATACTCTATCTAAAACAAAAGCACGTCATTTTTGTACGCTTATTTTTTTTATAAAAAACAATAGTTTCAACACTTCTAAAAATATAGATTATTAATGAATACTATAAAACACAAGTTCCTTAGTAACTGTGTTATGAAATTAGAAAATACGCACCACTATACAAATAACCATAATTAATTGTACCTTGCGTTTATATCCTGACAAACTCCATTCTCTAAATACTCCTAAAAGTTCCTAGATTTTTTTTCCTCAAGCCTCTTAGCATGACATGCAATTTCGTGGGTGGAAACAGCTGCCTAGATCTCAGGTATTAGGGCGAGAAATAAAATTAAAAGATCCTAAGAAAGCTCACTTGGGTTGTTGTCACGTGTTCCTCTTATATTTTCATGCGACATTTTACATTATTTTCCAAATGAATGTGTAACATTAATTGAAGAGTTCGGTTTACGAATAACTATTCATAAAACATTATACGCGCTGGCCTACAATATTTTTAACCACGTCGAGAACCTTCAACTGTATGTAAAATGATTTTACCGCCTTAATGAAGTTGAGATTATGCATAACATCCTAGGTATGTTGTGTTGGCGGTTATCAGTTATATTATGAAATTTATCATTTTTAATAAACGAAAAAAAAAATTTGTTTCTAAAAATTTCAAAAATACTGTAATAAATTATGAGTTATGAGATATATTTATATGCGAACATTACATTATTTTGTAATAAGTAACAATTTATCCTGAATGATAGTAAGTAATCCTATCTCCTCCAAAAAATTTACTTGTTCAATGATTTTCATGAAATGTTGCCTCTATTATATACGTATCTTATCTTTATGTATACATACATACAGGATGAGTCGTTATCAGTTGCTATCCCGGTAGGAGTGAATTCCTGATGTCAAATAAATGGGGAAACAATAATACAACATTCTGCCTGTTGTGACTTATGTCGGAGTGATACGCTCATTAAGGTGAAGGTGGGAAATGTGAAATTGGACAATAATATCGTGGTCATATGCAATTAAGTTACAAAATTTAGTATACAGACTGCTGGTGTAGGGAAATACAACAGCAGTTAAAAAACAGCATCCCTTCATACTTTAACTAGGGGCTGACAACACCTTTTGATTAGAACTTTGTATCCCTTGACTTGAAGTGACCGGAAATGACATGTAGGTGATCAGCATGTAAACATTAATAAAAAGGTTACCTTTAGAAAAACTGCTAATGTGAACCGTTTCCTCAGAAATCACATGTTTAATTGGGAAGTGTTGTTGGGGTGGTATTAGAGGTAGGCAGCCGGTAACACTTTCGGGTATTGCAGTACCTGTATACGGAAAATGTGACTTACCTTTGAGTTCATATTAAACGAGTGTACGTTTGTGAAGTTACTGCATCCAAGTGCCAGCATTGCTTTGGTTACTGTTTTATCAATTTGCAGTGTCTACTACTCGATCAAGACAACTACTTTAAGATTTACCACTGAATGTAAGAGTCGGCATGTGATACATATACGATGGTGTACCGCCTCATCGAGTTGTAGCTGGTCTTCTTCCAATAAGTGCCGATATGCAGGTTCAGAGAAACGTGCGGGAAAGATGTGTGGTCTAATTAGTATCTCATCAGTGAGTCCACCAAAAAATTCACAGAAAACCGTGATTTAAGTGAGATTTATCTGTTGCACGTGGATTGATATGAGCCCACACTCACTCGCGGATGTTGAAGATACTGAGCCAAGTAAAAGATGCTTAATCGGTGAGTAGGATTTATCGTTACGAAATCTGGTACTTGTCTGATCTGGTTTTGGTACCACTCACAAAACTACAGATGAGTAGGCCGATCAGAAGGAAGTACATACTGTGGCTGGTAGTGAAATGTATGCAATTTGTCTTGCCGTAAAATGTGACTTACTGTCGATCATATATCGTTTAGCACATTAGTCCGGTACATCGTGCTCGATGTTCAATTGAGGTCGACCAACAGTGTGGTAACTTGTGTGCACAGTTCCTGTTTTACGCAAACGCTGTTGAACTGACGTGAATGAAAGTGCATGTGTCAAACATCGGCAGGAAACTTTTCAACATATCGAAGACGCGCTACGGATGCATTACACAGCATTTTACAGTATGCGAGATGCACATTTACTACTCCACTCAATCATACACACTGTGACTAATCGCTTGTAATGTAAACCACAAACGCATAGTACACGACCGATACTACTAGTCATCTCAGGAGGGAAGTGCGCCTGGCCCTGAGTAGAAGACAAGTTACAGGTGAGAGAAAACTCACAGAGTACAGTATAGCCTGTATTGATGCGACACTACTGTGCGTCAGGCTGCAGTAATAAGCTTTCGTACGCTGCCATAAGCAATTCACATATATTTTAATTCCAATCCATGTATAATGAGAATATTCTATTATTGCAATATTTAAAGTGGGCCATAACGTCATTGTCATCAGTCAATGTCATTGCAGATAGAAACGCACTACTGGACAGATCAGGGTAAACGGGCAGGAAATCGGCAATAGCCTATGTCAAAAAATCGGTTCCAGCATTCGTCTGGAGTGATTTTGAGAAATCATGGAAAAATTAAATCAAGAAGGGTGGAGCCGGGTATTATTTTTTGGGTTTCTTTTTATGACTTATAGTTTAAAATGTATGTAAATGCCTTCATTACACACAATATTAAGGTAACACGAACAAACCATTTTTATAGTCATTATAGTCATCCTTAAGCAACAATGTAATTTGTTTTCATGAATATGTAACTGCTTTTGATTTTTCATTTCTTTAATCAAACCAATTTCATTGGATAATTTTTTCACAGATATTTGTTCCATGTAAACTCATGTGGGCCTGCATTACCTGCAGACATGTTTCAAGATTAAGGACGTAATTTTTAACCATGAACAAAATTTATACACTCCACCGAATCACACTATAAAAAGTCATCAGTACATTGTGTTTTAATTGTATTTGGTTTCCATTTACTGACAGCTGCCCCAAATTTTCACCCGCAATTCAGCTAATTGCGATTGTTTTCATCTTCTGTAAACTATTTTTTCCTGATTTCCCTACAGCAGCCACTGCGGGTTTATTGGCATACAAATGTTGGTGGAAAAAAACAAGGTTCCATTTTGTTTTTTCACAAAACATGAGTGCATTTCTGTTTACTTGACAATGTAGTATTCTTATCCTACATTTCTCAGTTAATTTAATCAAACATATGATTGAAAGCTTCCATCATCATGAAATACTTTGATATACCGAAACTAAATAGCTTTGCACTGTTTCGCAACGCACCATGCTGTTATCAGGCATTACAAGCTTGTAACTCTGGCTACACACAGGCTAAGCGTACAGCTATTCAAGGTTCACATATTTCCGGCATGACTAGTTGTCTTGATCGAGTAGTAGGCATTAAAAATTGATAAGAACAGTAAACAAAGCAATGCTGGCACTTGGACGCATAACTTCTCAAAATTATGCACGTTTAGTATGAACTCAAATGTAAGTCACATTTTCCGTGTACAGGTACTGCAATACCCGAAAATGTTACCGGCTAGGCCTACCTCTTAGATCACCCCAATAACACTTTCCATCTAAACATGTGATTTCTGAGGAAACGGTTCGCATTAGCAGTTTATCTGAAGGTGACCTATTTATTAATGTTTACATGCTTATCACCTACATGTCACGTCCGGTCACTTCAAATCAAGGGTTATGATGTTCTTAGCATAAAGGGGTTGTCAACCCCTAGTTAAAGAATGAAGGGATGTTGTTTTTGTACCATATTTTTTTGCTGTTGTATATCCCTACACCAGCAGCCTGTATACTTAATTTCACTATTTAATTTCATATTACAACGATATTATTGTCCAATTACACATTTCCCACCTTCACCTTTGAGGGCGTATGACAGTATCATACGTCACAATAGGGAAAATGTTGTATTGTTGTTCCCCATTCATTTGACCTCAGGAATTCAATCCTACCGAGTTAGCAACTAATGACGACTTAGCCTGTATGTATACACACATGTTTATCTTAATATATAATACTCTCACAAGTTTTACTTCATTAAAATAAAGATTATACACAATTCATTCCCAATTTTATAGTAATTTGGCTGCAACTATCTAAACTGTACCGTACACTAATCTGTCAACATATGATGCATGAATAGTGAAATGGTATCTCGTCTTAAAAGTCGTTTATTCGAGCAGTTTATCAGCAGCACTTCGCCTGCAGCATGAACAATTTAATATGAGACTTTATAATCCTTGGCAACCCAGCCAGATGGGAATGCAGAGTCACGGACACACGTGCATTAAGGCTGGCATTATTTTTTTCGAACAAAAATATGTATTGTTATTACATTATAAAAATATGTTTGAAGCCATGTTAATACCTTGTAGAGGACAGCTTGGCTTTACTACCCAGGCATGCTTGATTGTCAAGTAACATTTACTTATTGTGATCACATAATAGGAAATAGCTTCAAGTCGTAAACTTACTGTGCACAAGAGTATATAATTATGCATAAAAATAAATTTTACTGTTGTGTTTACGTTATTACTTAAATTTCGGTACTTTCTGTGAAGTGTTTAATGGAACCGTTTCAATAACAAAATCTACTAACAACTATAAGCAAAAAGTAACATTAGTTTCTCTAGTTATATGAAAACGTAACACAACTCAGGAATATATTGATGCGAAAAATGCGGTATGAGTACCAGGCAGAGCCGACCCTGAAGAAAGATAAAAACTAGGCGTGCCAAACACGAAATTGATTTAAAATAATACTGTTTTAGTTAATAATATTGATATAAAAAAAGGAAATCTGACCGAAATACAGTTTTATAATGGGGATGCACTTAACAATCAATATGTATTTTGAATGTTTATAAAAATTATAAACTGTAATTTTGAATAAAATGAAAACGTATGTCATCGTTCACACTCCGACACACAGTTTAGTGCAAATAGCATACTGATAACAAAACTGCCAACTTAATTTGACCAAAGATCAACAATATTTGTCGCCATGATTTGTGACAAACAGTTTTATCTAACTGATAAAATTGTAAATATCCACTTACACATACACAAACAAGAAACTGTAAATGTTGTAATACCTAGTTTACACCGGTGTGTACTTTTTTAAATAGCATTTAAGGGAGCCACAATATTACATAAGTTTAATAAATTTTGTTAAAGAATTTTTAAAAATATGCGAAGGAAAATTACTGCTTTTAAAAGTAACAAGGTCTTTTTATTAACCTGAAACAATAATTTCAAAATATATGGACACTTCTGCGGTGCTTTGTTAGAAGTAGAGCTAAATTGTAATAATAGCTTGTAGTATATTATTCAACGAAATGCTACACCCTAGATTTAAAACGATTTTTTTTTTCATTAGAAAGTGAGCAATGTATGTAAACAAATGTAAAATATCTAACGTACGAAAGATATATTTGTACTAACCATTCTGTAGTCATAACTAAAACACAAATCAAATATTAGTAGTTTGAATTAACGCAAAAAATTGAATTTATATGCTGGAAATAGAAAACGTTATTAACACTTTATAGTTATTAAGTTCATCGAACATGGCGTAATTATTTGGAATCAATAGTTTAATAACCTTATTTTAACAATTAGTAGTCTATATATTGGAGCATTGATACTGACTGCATTACATGACCACAACTAAATGTCAAACTTCGAAAAAGTTTTGAATTTTATGAAAATGTATGTATATCATGTTCAAATTTATTAAGGATTTAAAATCAAAGCTGATTGGCTGCTTGACATTAAAATTATAACATTGTGATTATCATGATCCTGAATAAACAATCTAAGGTGACGTCAACGAAAGTGAAGCTATTACGCTTAAAACTCTTCAGATAGATTATCTTTATTTTGTACAATCAGAAAAATCTTCTCGAACTCCATAAAAAAAGTGAAACACGTAAGTCTAACATGAATAAAATATCAGCTGTTCAAACAGCTTTGAGATCTGATGTGTAGTGTTGGGAGAAACATCGTTTACTCCTACACCATCCGCATCTTTGCTATCAAACTCGTGGCCACATCAAAGTGCAGGGCGTTGAAAAACTGGATTAAATTTACCGGTTCAGTTGGTCGTCCATTCTCCGGACTGCACGCAGCGGGAACAAGAAGAGATAAAATACGTGTTTCCCGCCGCCGAATGCTTCCGGTTCGGCAACAGCGTGTCACGAAGTATATGGGCGCCGTTATTTTTCAAGTCCTTTCTTAATGGCGCGCACGTATTTTCTCTCTCCCACGGAGCTTCGGTTGATAGTTTTCCACAATGACGTCATAAATTCGCAGGGAGGGACTCATAGGGGCTTCCGCAGTGTGGCTGGTGTGTTAGGGGTTGGAGGGGAAGGAAGGGCAGCAGGGGAAGGCAGAGGGAAGCAGCGATATTTCCCGCCCGAGTGGAGTTTGCTCAACCACTGTTCATCCATACAAATTTCCACATTGTTCCTTCGGACGAGAGGTGCGCACGCAACAACGGTGCAAGTCTCTAGCACTGCAGGTCTTGTTTCGTCGATAACTCAGCCAAAGCGCGTATGCACTCCTTTCTAGAGTGACGTACAAAGACGCACTGACTGTAAGTAGATCATTTTCTTCTTTACAAATTGAGTTGGGACTATTTCAGTCTAAGAGATTTTTGTAGTCATTTTCATGGCCAGCGCATAAAGAAATATGGTACAGACATGTATGTGACCGTTATATATATATATATATATATATATTCCCCTGTTTTTAACTAATTTTTACAGCAAATAAATTGCTATCAAATTCCAGAGCAATTAAAATACTACTTATATAAACATTGAAACAATTTTTTTTTTTTTTGCAATTTTCAAGATCGAATAAACTTAGGCCTATACAAATAGCAGTTTTCATCGATAAAGAACACGTTTTTTGTATAGTGCTTCATTTATTTTGATGAAATTATATATGAGAAAAATGCTATTAAAATCTGAGTTACAACATTTTAATACATTTTCATCGCATTTTCATAAGTAATTCAAAAATTAAATTCAACAGAAGTTTAACAGGTTTATGTTACATTTTTAAATCTTAAGTGTTAGATCTATGTTTTATAATTTTAATTTTTCATGAAATTATAACAACTAATATCACGATTTAAAAATAGAGGGGTGATGTAGCATACGAATTTCGGTGTAATTAGACAAGCAAATGTTACAGTTGTGTGTTGGACTATCTAACTGAAAAATACACATTAAATAAAACATACATTCGTAAGTTATGGAAAATTAACAATGTAAGCTAATGTTAAAATAACATGCTTTAAGTACGAAAAATGCATAGCAAAAATTTAATAGTAATAAAAAACTGTATTTTTTATCAACTCTTGCGTAAAAGTTTAAAATAACAGTTTCGATAGTTTTTTAACCCAAAATGTATGGCGACATAAATTATTGTTTACAATTATGTTTATCTGTATACGCCCTACTCTTTTCGCTAAGAAGTAAAATTTTCGTTTGTCACTTCTAAGGTCACTATAATAATTAGGTATAATTTAAACAAAAAGTAAATATTGTTTAGTTAGCGGTAAGCTAATTCGTTGATGCATAAAGTTATTACATTTCAAAACACGTTTATTTGGGGTTGCAAATTATTTATTCATCAATATTCTGGTTTTGAGCTAGCGGAAATTTCATCAGAAATTCGTATATTCACTTTGCATGTTTAATTTGTGTTTATTCTATTATTGGGAACTTTCCATTTTGTAAACGAATTTTTAATAAGTATATGTGTTTTTGTATGAAATGCATATTGTATTGTAAACACAAACTTATGAAATAAAATAATAACGAAGTGTAATTTTAAGAAAAGTATAAAAAGGTTTACCTACACATTTAAAAGACCACGTGACTATCGAAAAATATATTAACATATCATCATTATAAAGTCATACTGCTGAGAATATCTTTAATCACCGATAGAGTAGAGTACCATATCTTTAGTTATTTTTTAAGGCTTGCCTTACTGTTAGACGTGATATTTCATGATCTGATATTATAAACGGTATATTCAATCAGCCCTTAATGTTATAAGAGTTAAAATTTTAAATAGTAGTTATTAATGTCTTCAAGACTTTGCTTATAACAAAGCGGTATTTACTCAGAAGCAAACATTTTTACTACAGAATATAATTGGCAAATATTATAATGCTGTTTAAAAATTTAACCACAGAATTGCATGTAAAATAATATTTATATTTTCAGTTCGGTACCAATTATCACACCACGATAAGTTCCAATTCATATTTTGTGTGGTGATTAGAATCGTTTTGGAGGACAGTAGTGCAATTTTAAGTAAACTTCAACCAGTTAAAGCCTTCAGGTACCATTTTATACATAAGAAAAACTTAATTATTTTGAGTGCTAATTCAACATATTTATTTAATTTATTTTTGCTTAAATTGAATTTACAAACTTGAGTACATTTTGTTGAAATATTTCGCCTAAAAGTCAACGACAACTAAAACGAAGAAGAGTTGTTGTTTAGTAAGTTTTAAAAAGTCAACCTTCAATAAAA
Organism: Medauroidea extradentata; assembly: GCA_003012365.1. Lineage (NCBI taxonomy): Eukaryota > Metazoa > Arthropoda > Insecta > Phasmatodea > Phasmatidae > Medauroidea > Medauroidea extradentata. The sequence continues at coordinate 37,914 of PNEQ01130532.1, read as the reverse complement.
CTAAAATATTTTATGCGCAATAGTGTATGAATATACATACGCCTAGATGTGTATATGTATGTGTGTATGTATAAATGTATACGTGTGTGCTGTGTATAAGGAAGGGAAATAATTCTCATAGAACCTAGTCTCCAATATGGGAAACATTCACTTAAGGAACGGCAGGCACGCAAACTAAAATTTGAACGTTTGTGTCGAAAGTTAGTGCGTAAAATCTGTAAATTTCTCGTACGAGTGCGTCCGCTCTCACGGTACTTCAATGGTCCCAGCTGCGTTATACGGCCATTGGACGCAGCGAATGGAGTACGAAGAACGTATGTCGTTAAAACTTCGAGCAGCTCAAGAGTTCGAGCGGTATTGTTTCTAGATTCGCATTCTTTTAACGGCCAGCAATTCCAGACGTCTGTACTGCAGCTTCGGGAAACTAACCTTCAAGATATCCTTGGATTATGTCGTTCGAGCGATTTTCTCTCTTCTCTTCATGAGTCAGATACGCTCAGAAATATCACTTCAATTTGAGAACGCTAGAACAAGGCGTGTTGTAATATTGAGATACTTTCGCACGGGCCATGACCTAATAAAATGTCATAGAATCATTCAAAGGTTTTCTGTATTGTAAGTCCTGGTTTTTGTAGGATTCTATATTATTCTTTTGGAGAGTATTCCGTGTTGAAAAATGTTCAAATATTCATTTTAACAGGTAAAGCAAAAAAAAAAAAAAAAAGATTTTCGGAAAATTAAAAAATTAGGAATCACAATTCCTGCAATTGTCAAAATTTTAATCCCATACATGGGGGGAAAATACCCTAACAAAATAAATTCGCTAAAATAAAAAACTTAACTAATTGAATCCCTTTCAACATATTATAATTTTGGTGACAATTTTGTTTATATAACTGAGAACCGTGTTAAATAACCTAACATTTATTATCACCACAGAATCTATTTCCCGTACGTTAATCTTATTCTCCATTAATTAGAAGGTAACTGACTTCTCTTATCGAGTGTCACAATTCGCTGTTTGAAATTTCATAAATAGGATTTGTCAGGTTTATAAATATTTTTGCAGATTAACATAAAATATTCACAATATGAAGTTATTAAAAAAAAGTGCTTAAACATCTCGTCTTTTTATTCATGTGTGTTCTGTTACCATTTAATTGTTGTTACGCAAACCGTGCGAGCATAGCCTATATAATACAAACACGGTGTCAGCTTCAACAGCGCATCATCAAAAATAAATTTCGGAAAGCACTTCCACAAACGATCAATGCCCCTGCCCATCTCAAGAGCTGGCAGGGCAAGTAAACAAACTTGCGAGTAGTAGCGAAGTGCTTCTCGGAATACACCAGACTTCCACCCGGCGTCGATTTTAGCCTTGTGACTGTGGGTCGGCTCCCCGACGCGTTAACTTTCTCGCACCTCGGAAATGCTCGGAGTCACTCGTTCATCTTCGGCTACTGAGACATTTCTCTTACCTTATTAATCACCGTCCCCTATGACAAATAGTTTAGGTTACTTTAAATAACGTTAGTTCTTCTACAAGTTAGAAAGAAAATATGTTTACTCATGGGACAATTTGGCATAAGAAAACATGTTGCCCTTAGTTACGCTGCTATAGCTAAAGGGCCTAACAAAAGGCGATACCGTAATAAAATTAATTTTAGCTAGCTTTGGCAAACAGAGATATCTATTAACTTCATTTTGAAGTGAAAAAAGCTAACCAAATTGGCTTTTAAATTATCAACTTCGTGTAACTTTATGCGGGATTTTGCTAAATTGAATGTCCACGTTTTGGGGAAACAATAATCACATACAGAGGAACACAAAATGTTGCAGGAACATAGATCCAAAAACACACCGTCTCTGCACTACCACAGACTAAATAGTAATACAGACGTGAAATGACGTGGCGGCTCTTTTGAGAGGAGCGAACTTCGCCGCTTATTGGCTGCCCGAGGTTGTTGATACCAGTCCCGTGTATGGTTGGCTCCTGCATGTTACGGCAGGTTTCCTATTGGCCTGGCTGCCGATTATCAGAGCAGCTGCCATACGCTAATTGGCTGTAGGCATATCCGCCATGTTGCTGGCCAGGGAAGCCATTTTGTTGGCGTGTGACACTGAGTTCGCTGTCCCATCGGCTATTTCACTTCTGTATTCCTAAATATTCTGTGGCACTATATTTCTCATACATGACGTACGATTCATAGCGCGCGGGCTACTGTTTTAACAGTTATTCCCACTGTTTATGGGTTAGTGACATAGCGGAGTAGTTTACAATGTACAGAACTGCTCTAATGACGTTCCACAGCAACGTGATCCAGTTCGCGCTATGAACCTCGCACATCATGCAGTGCAAAAACGGTGCGTTTTCGGACCTAAGTTCATTTAACATTCGTTGTTTCTCTAGATATTGACATTCAGTTTGACAACATCCCGTGTTCAAGAAAGCGCTGTGATAGTTAAGTTGACATCCATTACACATATCAGCGCTACAAGTGACAGACATTATTACTTGCTAAACTAATAGTATTGAGCTTTCTAACCTGTAATAAAATTAAATTTTAGTTTAAGATAGTTTACAGCGTAAAAAAAAATGTGTGCAAAATCGCAAGAAAAAGTAGGCTTTCTGTTTAGGTGTGTTGGTATGTGTACCTGTGTGTGTGTTCCCCCTAAAAACTTTTGAACCAGTGAACCGAATTTCACCAAAATTCTTACTCATATAGTTCTTTGTAATCTGACTTGACTTTTTAAAATTTAATACATGCAATGTACATATATACAAAATGGCGACCGTTATAAAATTTTTCGATAATTCTTGAAATAGCCTATGTAAGGAACCGTACTTCAGAATTTCATAAAACTTGGTACACATATACTACGTACAAAGTAGACTTGACTTTTGTATATTTTTTTCATCCTGTGTACATATTTTCAAAATGGCGGCCATATTTTTTTTCATAGTGCCACATATCTCAGGAAATATTTTTCCTGAATTTCACCAACACATATAGTACATACGCAGCTGACATGGATATTGTGTGTTAATTTCGTCCTGTCTTTATATTTTTAAAATGGCAGGCATTTTTTATTTTTTGGCATAGTATAACATAGTTTAGGAAGTATTTTTTCAGAATTTACCCAAATTTGGTACATGTATTCTACATGCAAAGCTGACTTGAATATTGTGCATTTCGTTCATCATGTGCACATGTTTTCAAAATGGCGGTTGTTTTTATATTTTCAGCATAGTAAAACATAACTCATTAAGTATTTTTTTAGGAATTACGTAAACTTGATACACATATACTACATACAAAGCTGAGTTGAATATTGTGCATGACGTTCATCCTGTCTTCATATTTTCGAAATTATGGCCATATTGATAATTTTTAGCATAGTAATACATATTTTAGATATATTACTTCAAAATTTCATCCAACTTGGTACACATATACTGCATACAGACATGATATGGCTTTTATATTTCGTTCATCCATCTGTAATATTTTGAAAACAGCCGCTATATTTATTTATCTTTATGATAGGAAGACGTCTGAGAAAAATATTTCCCGAATTTATTAAACTGGTTACTCGCATATTACTTAGCAAGCTGATATACAATTAGTATATATCGTGTATAATACGTATAAATCAATGTAATAATTTAATATTCCTAGATTACATAAACGGTTTTAACTTTCAGGATTAATTTGCACTCAGTTTGTGAAACGTAGGCTAATCAGTTATGCCGGTAACTTCTTGTTTTACGTTAGGAAACTACAATCAAAATGCATACACGTGACGCTGCCTTCACGCCAAGTCGCCGAGGATAAACGAATGCTGCCGAGTATTTCCGAGGAGCGGGAAAGTTAACGCCACCCAGACGTTCGTGTCGCGGGTTCCTTCCGCCACTCTTGCCGTGTCGTCGGCGAGTGGCATTGATTTCCGATGCGCAAGGAGCGCCGCACGCGCCTGAGTTATTGGAACGAAACAGATGCGGGCTCGGAAAACGCTTTTCCCGGACACCCGCCCCAAATGACCCTTGTGCTGTCGCCGACATGGTAAATGGCAGTACTGATGTGTGCACACCCGGCAGTTTCAACAGAAAAATTGTGCCGATCGCTCAGATTGAATTTGCTTACATTTCCTTGAGTAGACTCGTTATTCGTATGCGTCTAAAGCGCGTGGATAAAACAAAAATGCTATCCCGAATACAAAAAATAATCATTCATGAATTCCATTTGGCCACTCAAAAATACCATTCCGAGAAAATACTTTAACAAATGATTGGGGATGGTGATTTATCGCTGATAATGTGAACTGTTTGTTGGATTTCAATATATTTAAGAGGGAGTGAAAAACTAGTTTACTGTATTTTCCGTTTTCGTGTCATAACATTTATTCAGATTGTATTATCAAAATTTTCTCTTCGGCATAGCATATGATATATTCATAGTAAACTGTTTAACATAAATGTTAATAGACTCTTTCATTAATTTGTCATGCAGAATCGTTGCAAGGGAATTTTTGGAAGTTAACCTACAATTCTTCTGCAAAGATTCTGCATAACAAATTATTTAAAGAATTCGTTTCTTTTTATGTCAAGCAATGTACCTACAATATATTCTATGCCTTGGAGAAGAGAAAACTTTGATAATACGATTAGAGTAAATGTTATTTCTCAAACATAGAAAATACAAAAAATTGCTTAGCACTCCCCCTTAAAGACAGTGGCTCATGGTGAAAAGAATTTTGCAACAACATGTTTCAATGTCTTAAGCGTACATTGCACCTTTTCTTCATGGTCAATGATGGAATGTTTTTAACTCTCAGTGTATCGGGATTCTACCCGCAAATCACAGACGTGTGGTGTCGCAGTAACCATGTTCTGATTGGTACAATCAAATGAGCGACCCCTCTGCACTTATACATTATCCAAATAACCATGAAGTAGAACTGCAGATGTTCACGTAAGGCGTTAAGACAAATTGTTGAAAATTTTATTCCCCCATAAATTGCTTGCTCTAAATACATATACCTCCGGCGCGCTAGAATGTTTACTACTTATATTGGTCGTTGTTTATACGCTGCACCAAATCGCCATTTGACTGAGCTTAATATGCATTCCGTTACCTTAATTGTGAAAACTTGTAATTCGCCTATAAACTCTTGCTCGAGTCAGACTTACATAATCCAACCAAAACTACAGCAAGACTCTTCAGTGCTGTGCAAAACAGGTTATCACACAAGATGTTCGCGAACACTGCCTTCTCTACAAATCACGTCACTCCAGTACACATTCTTCGAGTTATTTTCAAGTAATGCCTTTTGTTATTCTTAAATAGGCCGACAAATGTTACGTATTGCATAACAATAATTAAAAAAAAATAAATAACTTAACTTTACTGCGTTAGTTGAAAATCCTAAAATGTTAAAATGCGAATTTTTACGTGATATATTTTACTTCGATAAGTTTCTGCAGCACTATATATATATATATATATATATATATATATATATATATATATATATATATATATATATATAACAAATAACACTGACCACAGACGAACTTTGTGTATTTTACGTAACACTGAGTGTAGAAAAAATTGAAAAATTCTACACAGACGCAAAATATTCTGCACAAGAAAGAAGGATGTTCACTTGCATAATAAGCTATCAGACTGCGTATTATATTATTAATCAGTTCAAGAGAAATACCTTACATGTTAAAAAATGTTTTGGCATTTTTAGTAGCATTATTTAATACACATTAAATTTTAATATACTTCGAGTAAGTTTGCTGCACTACGCTCGAAATTAAAATTTTAACTAATATTGAGTCGCGTAAAACCTATGATAATCATTGTCTGCATAATTTGAGTTTCTTGTAGTTTTTACGTAATAGAATATCAATGAAAGTATTCATTAATAAATGAAAATTAGTCAACTACTGAACGCATTTCTAAATTATAAATGACTCTGATTTTCAAATTCATGTTTTCCACTTAGCAAATTAAACTTGTGTTACTTACGAGTCACTTGTGTTCATGAAATGAGAATAAACTGCTCACATTTAACTTATCAATGAGCAATATTGTTAAATTGTGCAATTTTCTTAGCAAAAACTTAATTCTTTATCTACCTTCCTATCTTATCTTATTTATCTGATAATCCTACTCCAATATGAATAAAAGATAGAACCACAAATGTATTCTGAAGACATATGCTCACATACCTCGACAGAAACATATTTCTTCTGCTGTCAACAGTCACTATCACTGTATTGTAAAAGAACTGTACTATATTTTATCCACCTTGCCTTCGCTTGAAAGCAATATTTCTCTTTATTAAAATCTTGCAGATATGAAAAACTAGCAAATTGTACTTTCTGCGTGTATTTTTTTTCCAGTAAAACTCTATGCGTATATTGAGGTTCACATAATTATTTCCAAAAACCTTAAAAATTTACGTGCACAGATACGAGCAGCAAGTACTTTCGTAATAAAAATTATGGATTCTGTAACAGTAATATTATCGTACAGGATTCCAACCAGAAAACGTATTTTTTAAAATAAGATGAGGAAATTGCTATTGGAGCAGAGTTCACACATTCGATCGAAATTATAACAAAAATGTGATAACTGAATACATAATTAAGACACTGAAGCCATGCAGTGTAAGAAATATTTTTATGTGTTACCAATCAACCAGAATATTGGTTTTCATCATACGTAAAAACAATAATTTAATAACATTTTAACTACAGCAACAAAAGGTATAGCTACACACGCGTGTATCTGTGTTTAAATGTTTTCATGCATTTCGACCTATTTAACAATTGTTTGTTCACAGTAAAGTCAAAATTTTTATTGCTCGGTTTCATTCGCCGTATTGAATTTTATTATTTTTCGCTTGGCAATTTTTTTTTTATATTCGTAATATGCCCGACAAATTGTATAGGAACGCATACATTTATATTATATACATACACAGATTTTGCGGTTTGAGAGGGTCTTGAAATTCCTCACTGTATCATGAACATGATATACACCAACACTCAAATGGCCACTAGAGTGGAAGATAACATTGAGTACGTTGCACTAACAAATGCGGCTTGGATTTCACTGTAAGGATAAAAATGCATTTTCTGCATAGTAACATTGATTATTTAAAATTTTAAGTTTTCATAACTTTTCTGCTGAAACGCATGTCATTCGTTTGGAGACTGAAAATGGAGTTGTCGATACGTGTCATGAATGTTTCGTACACTCCCGTGTGAAGCAAATAAAAATATTAATGAACCAAATATTATTCTTGAGTCTTAGAGTCAGATAAACCGCACTCGTGTTGTAACATGAGCGTTATTATACAACAGGTGTTTTTCTCTTTAGGTTGTTACTCAAGGGTAAGTAAAAAGTAAGAATGATACATGATATAACTGGTAAGATTATACAAAAAACAGGAGTTAAATTCCTGGAATGCGACAAGCAAAAAGAACTGTATGAGCATTTATTTTTTTGCTAAAATACTAATGCACTATTATATATATACAAATTTGGATTTTTTTTATATACGTACTCCAAGACCTCAATAAAACGAATGGCGTAACCAGGGGGGGGGGCTGAAATATGGATAAGTTATAACTTCTTCCCGAAAGCCTCGTAAAGTTCTGAGAAAACTCTCAGGCACTCATATTTTGACAACTATATTCTGTGCCTATAAAATAAATAGAACTGCTATTAATACTAAGCAAACAAAATCTATGAATATTCTGTGTCTGTATGTATGTAGGTATGTGTAATAGTACAGTACATTACATCAATTTGTATGTTTGGTGGGGGGAGGGGCAAATAATCCTTCCACGTCTGCACGGTAGGCACCTTCGGCATATAAGAAGACAATGTAACCCATGTTTGGATAAGTGTATGTTCCTTACAAAAAAGTATCAGTGTTTTATAGCGTTATATCAATAATCACTGTTTGAAGAGAGCAAAAAATATGTCATTTGCCATTATCTACGTCTTGCAATTTTCCAAATATTCGCAGAAGTACCGTAACCGACACTTGTGTGAGTTTTTCACTTTAAATATACGCAAACAATGGGGAGGATAATCGTTTTTTTGTCCGAAACAAACGTATGTTAAAATAATAATTTTAGTAACATGATATGTTATCAGCAGTTTATTGAGTCATGAGAGAATTTTCAGAGCTAATCGTGAAATATCCTTTTAAATTAGCATCCCGCCATATTATATTTAGAATAAAGTAAGGAATTACAGATCATGATAAGCACAAAGTATTAATACAAATTTTCCATATAAATATTACGAACAATGCAATGTTGAAACTAATCATTATAGGTTTAGAACATACGAGTTATTTGGTCGTAATATTAAGCAGACCATCAAGCACCACACTGTGAAAAGTCAACTAAAAACTATAGACACTATTTCTTGTATTAACGGAACAACTAACCGAAAAGTCCGTAGCGTAGTTGTTTAGGTGTGCGGCTACCGTGCGAGAGGTCCCGGGTTCGAATATTGGCTCGGGCAAGGTTGTTGTGTTGTCCCTTCACTTCACCCTCGTAGGCTCTTAGACCTCGTAAAACCCTGTAACCTCACCTCACCGCATCGTGAGAAAGCATAACATATATACTGTGATGTAACACGTAAACAATATCACGAATTACCTGAGATCTGTTACATTAAATCACCAGCCAAAAATTATACAGGCATTTACGAAGTTCTTTGTTCAAGAAGAAAAGTTGTCGTAGGCCAAACTGGCTCTAGTCGTCAGGTCGTACAAGACAAGTAAACCTGCAGTCAGAGATAACAGAATAGGCCATGCAAACCTGGCATACCACCAGTGGTTAATGTAGGAAATTAATGGAAAAGAACAATAATATAAGGAGTAAAAGTATTTTCATTTAAATAGACAGTGATCTTGAAACATATGTATAAAGACATACTATTTATACGGCAGTAAAACGTTAAATTTTGTTATATAAATAACGTTCGAGTATTCTGAGTACGTAAATTTAGTGCATAAATGTTAACTAAAATTATTCACATTGAATTATAGACCAAGAAACGTATTTTCTAATAAATAATCATTTCAGTAACTGGTGTTGCGACATTTAAGTTTCTTTAGAAATTATGTATTGTAAGAAATAGAACATGCGCACGTGTTGACATTTTAATATGACGGTGGAAAAGAACTGGAACTCCAAATGGGCACTGTGTTTGAACACTGGATAAAAAAATCTTCCTCAGTTTTACTTGTGGAGATTTTTTTACTCGTTTTGCTTCGTTTATTCCGAAACGTGAGTAGCGTTGTAGCCTTCTGGGACAATGTAACAACAGACAAAACATGACACTTGAAAGCAGCGGGAGTACAGCTTTCAACAGCTCCATTTAATGGCTACGTTTACACGTAAAAAAAAGAGTCGTGTTAGGTCGTATCGCTATCCATACTGTTTGCTCAACACAGCGATGGTTTCGAGCCCTGCCTAATCAGACTGAGAATATTGCAACATAGAAGCGTGCCGTAGGCCATGGGTCGGTTTGGTTTTCTGAGCACTACGTATTTCCTACTTCTCTATTCCATTGATTCCCTCTCTTGTACTGAAATGAAGTTTTACCAATTAACTTGTTTGAATAGAACGAAATAAAAAATTCTCTTGAGCTAACGAAATATTTCCTTACCAGAATCAAATACCAAAAGCCACACGTCGGTTTTTATTGGTCCGACAAACGATAAAAGATGTAATTTATTCGGCAAATTTTTTCACCTGGTAAAACATTTGGTTGAAACAAACGTAATAATTGGTTTGAAATTACACAAATCTACATTGTGTTGCGTCAACAAAACCAGTGGTTGTGCAAGCAGTAATTTTTAATCACACCTCGAGAAATACTTTGTTATTTCTTATAATCAAAGCTATATTTTATAGGCATGTTTAATGGTACTTTAAGGAGGTACAAACCATCATGATCTAACCATTTCCCATCTCGTGCCCGTCCATCATGATTTTAGTTGGTCATGGTTTATAGAATCCGATACAGGCAAGTTCTGATATTATACCTTGCCAAAGGCCACATCCGAATTCTATTCCAGTTCCTGCCTTGTGTGTAAAGTTATGTGGAAACGTCTCTAAGAACATTTAAAACAAATTTCATTCATCCATTCATTAGAGACGGGACCATTTTCTTAGAGAATGAGGACACAAATGATAGCACTTACGTAATCACCCAATCCTTCACCTGAAGTGACTTCTGTAAACCATGAATATAATTCAATTATTGTAGCATGGCCATGAAATCGAACCGCGTTGCCTATAACGCAAATATGGTGTAAGTTATCACTACTCGGCATAGCAGTTTGACCTAAAAAAAAAATGTTTACATTGTCAGAGTGTTGTTGAGTTAGTTTAATATTGCAGTTACACTATCTTGAACCTGGTTATTACTGATCCGAGTTTTTAACAAAGTAACTGTTGGTATAGTTGCAACAACGACTTACAGAAGATGTTCATTACATAAACCTTAGTTAGGCTAAAAAAAAAAGAAATACGTAGACCTCATAATACAGTATTTTGCATTAAACAAGGACAGTATTTTAGACTGAATTTTGTACACAAAATATTACATTATCTATCTTAATATTAAAAATTAACTAGAAATTTACCTCCTGCAATGTACTGCGAAACAAAAACAAAAATATTTATATAACAGTTATTTTAATAAATAGTGCATGTAAATAGGATATTGCAACTCATGGATTTCCAGGAAATTTGGAAAGTTTTGGCACATTAAAATTACTGAAAAAAATATGTGCTTGAAGCATCGGAGTTTATAAAGACGGGGTAATATTTCCTCATAATTATAGCGTATATTTGTAGGCAACGTATGTGACGCCAAGCGTTACTGCAAACCATTTTACTGACAAAATTTATTTTTCACTGTGACAATTACCAAGCATCCGCAAAATAAATTTACTAACAAAACACGCAAACTAAAGACAACACTGTCTAAATTTCTAACTGGTACCCACAAATTCGTTTAAAGCGATAGTAATACCGAAACAAAAAAATTTGAAAAGTACTTAACGGGGCAAAATGATGTTACGGGTCATTAGTGTCCGTTTTAGAAATGTACGTAAAAGAAAAATTGTTTCATTTTTTTTTTTGTGTATCCCATTCTTCCGTTGTCTCCTGTTTTGCCACCCACCTCCTCCAAAGTATAATTTGATTTGGTATAAATCTTTACAAGCTCATGCACAACCCATCAAAAATTGTTTTCATTAAATTAAGATATTTTTGCGTACCCCGTTCTGCCCAACATTCTTTAGTTTTTTATTTTTTTTTTACTAAATTTTTCCGGTATCGTTTTGCCCCCCTTCATTTTACTGCCTAGCACACAAAGAAAAGTTTTATTTTCGACAGAATCCTTCGCGATTGCACGCACAATTCACAAAATATTTTGTCCGATTTTGACCTTGTACCTCGTTTTTCCCGTCCTCTGTCAATTTTTTTACATAGCCTATATTTATAGGTGAACGCAAAACTTACCAAAATTTCATCGCAATCGGACGACTGGTATAGAACCACATAGAAGACGAACAAACAATAAATTTTATGATACAAGCTGGAAGTCCGCCCGCGGGATTTCCCGGGTTTATTACTCGTCACAGCAAATATTTACTTCAACTGAAGGGCCTCTTTGTACCCCGGATTAGTAGCTCGGCTATAAAGTGTTAGGATAGCCACACTGCAGCTTGAGCTTACTTTGCAGCAGACTAAGCAGCCATAGTTGCCAACGTGAAAAAATGTTCTAAGCCTATTCCTTGCAAGCAACTGTCTCGGGCCTTAATTACAGTCATGTCAAATTGAGTGAGTACTCGGATGATATGTTGTATACATGTTATGATGACTCATTTACCTGGAGAACTACCATTAATAACAGTGTCCTCAATACGTATAGTCGAAAGTGCATTGAAAGTAAATATAATATTCAGTCACTGGGCATATAGAGGCTGTACAACCATACGTAACGATGGTAATTTCATAGTGTTACCTTCCCTATAAATTACTTCTCTATCGCCGTACTTGCTTTTTCGGATCGTCTGCTTTGAAATATTTACAAAGAGTACCCCCCTCCCTCAAAAACTATATTTGACATTTATTTTCCATGTATAAAATTTGAGATGTTTTGTATTTACCTAAACATTCTGAGGCAAAACTGTATCTCAATATCTCAAAAGGTAAATATCATGGGGTAACTAAAACCAATTTTGTGTCTCATCTCCCCTTTAGTGAATGAAGTTTGCAAAATAATACCATCACATGCTAAATATTTGTATATGTATGCAACTGAGATGAAAATCATGATGATAACCCATTGAGTCAAAGCGTAACTGACGATTTATTTTAAAACATATTTAGTTCCTTCACAGTCCTAAAAGTAGGGATACAGAAAAGTTCTGAAATCTGGTTACGGGCATTTACGTATTCCTCATAAAGCGAAAAACAGCCTTGTATCTCGACGGGTTCGGTAGCAATAATACAATTATATGAAATACATTCCATGTCTTTTCACCCACTTAAGAGAAAAGAACTTCATTTATGCAGTAGAGCCTCATGTATGGGCATCACGTCTCAGCGGAAACAATGACGATAGCCCGTTGAGTTCGTGATGTAGATACGATTAATTGAATACACTTTTCACCCCGTTTCATCATTTTAAACCCCCTTAAGTGTCATATTACAAAAAATTAAAACGTGGTTTTTCAGGTATTTAAGTAAGCACTAATCTTTAGCAAAAATCAATTCGATGTCTAAGTTCAGTGCGCTCGATACTTACAGATAATGAATTGAAACCACATTTTAAACTTTTTACGTCTTTGAAGTCTAATTTAGAAAATTTCCGGAAATTGCATTTAAGATCTTCACATAAACATTAATTTGAAGCAAACGACACTTCGATAGCTCAACTGTTTCAATTACTATGGAAGAATAATCTAAAATACATTTCACACCTTTCACACATTTAATTTAAGATTAATAAAATGTCTTAAGTCCTATCACAGACATTTATAAACGTATATAACTGAAGTAAAAATCACTATGAAAGCCCATAGGGTTAGAGCTGTACAGACGATTAATAAAAAACACAATTTTCTTATTCTCCCTGGGAGTAAATTTTCGAAAAATCCTAAAAATTGTATTTGAATATTCACATGACCATAATTTTGAAGGGAAAAGAAACTCTGTATCCCGAATGGTTCAACATATATCGATAATTAATCAAAAACACATTTCAGATACATTCACTCCCTTAAAGGTTAAATTTCGAAAAACCCGTAATTAGCAAATATGCATTTTTATATTTGACTCAGTCAAGTAAAAGCCATCGGGTTCGAGCTACGTAAACGAATCTTCGAAAAGACATTTCACCCCTTTTCACCATATTAGGGGTCAAATTTCGAAAAATCCCTTCTTAGTGCTCACCTTCAACCTAAAGGGAAGCCCGAAACAAAAAGTTTCACGTTTTAAGGTCCAGCGGTTGGGCTGCAATTTGACATGTCAATCAGTCAGTCAGTGAATAATTTTATACATAGAGATTAACTGAGCTTCTATTATTTCTAGATACCCGGAGATTTTACCGGATCAATGACCAGCACCACTTTCCAATAACCACTCTCCTTTAACTACTGGTCCATTGACTGCTTCTCCAATAAATGGCATATTTCCCATCTGACAAGGCTTGGCGAGAGCCGGTGTTGTGTGGGTGTGCTTCGGTAAGAATTAATTAATACAATACGAAATCACAAACTAAATTCTGCTCAAAATAACCGTGGACTTATGCAACCAAATAAATAAACGAACAAGAAAAAAACACATGAAAGAAGCTATAACAAATACAAAATAAACACTTGCAGAAAGCTAAGTCTTACACACCGCACAAAGGATGATAAAATATATGTAAGGTGACTGAAAAGATATATACCTTACGACAACACTTAAAATAATGACCATTCTAAAAGGATTTAACTAGACATTCAAACGTTTACTTGTGGTTTAATTTATTAGTTTCCTTTTTAATATAATTATTAATAGGTCTCTTTTCAAACTAAAACTAGTCTTATAACATTGTCGAAATCATTTTATGTTTACGTTTACGTAGATATTACATTAATCATGGTTTAGCGATAAAATTACGAAAAAGGTTACGAGTACTGCATTTAATTTCGCTAAGTAAATGTCCAAAAAATTAAAATTATTAGAAATGATATATACGTTGCGAATTCCGTGTCCTTATTAAGAATTAAAATACTGTATGAAATAGTATTTTCAACTGTTGTATGATAAAACACTATATATTTTATAAAATAGAAAAATTATGTATTAGGGTTGTGGGGTGTCTCTTCAATAAAAATCACAATTCCGGAAAGAAATATTTAAAATTATTTAGTAATTGAAATTTTTAGTCCTTCATGAAAAGAGACAGTTAAAAGATTTAACTGACATGTTCGACAAGGGCCACAGTAATCTTGGTAGCACATCATCCTTGACGGTTTCAGAGTAGAATTAAGAAGTCCAGAAGTCGAAATTAGTTGAAAACAGGAATTACGTCCCAAAATTTACATTTCACGCGAAAGTACCGCAATGCCGTACACAACGATGACCCTCACTGTAACACAGTGAGCCTATATATATGCATGTATATATATATATATATATATATATATATATATATATATATATATATATATATATATATATATATATATATAGTGGGTTAGTACGGTGTGTGTTAATTTCGTGTGGTGTTATCTCACAGAATATCATGTCGAAATTTGGTCAGTAATGCCACTCTGAAAATAGACTTTCAAAATACATTTCAATTAAAATTTAAAAAAACGTTTTAATGTTAAATAACGAAACTTTGTACAATGTCTTATAAATGACTTTACTTCATTCTCAGTGATTCAGTTTGGTAATGTCATTGATCCATTATTGTTCAAATGGGGCACGTCACTTTTCTTCTGCTTGTAACTTCGGAACACTTCACTCTAATTCATGTTCTACTACATAATATTAAACCGGCGAGGACGATTAACAAAAAAGGTCGCCTAGTCGAAAATTGCTATAGTTAGCTGTTTTCGAGAAAATCAAATGTAAAATTAAAGTATTTTTTGTAACGCCTGAAACATATGCTGGCACCGCGACTTCTCCGCAAGGCGTGTAACCGAACTAATAGGCATGTTGCAATATTGTTGCGACTGATTTATCATTTGAGATTAACGGATGGTGTGAAAGTAGGTGCATAGTACTGTAAATCTGATGCACTCTGTGGGCAATAAAACGACACTATTTAAAATGAAACCTACATGTGTATGGCAATGTTTACCAAGTTTTACAAAATCGTACATCCAGGTAACCCCTTTGTTACAAGCGACAATAAATTATTGACTGTCACACACCAACTGACATATTTTGTGATATCACTAATAAATGTTTTTCATCACTACATGGGGTATCTGTTTTGTGTAATGGTTAGGGCGCGCTCATTGGAGAAATAAAGCGATATATGTTCAGTTATAAGAGGGGTTACCTGATTTTACGATTTTGTAAAACTTGATGAACATTGCCATAAACTTACAGGTTTTATTTTAATAATGTAGTTTCTATGCCCACTGCCCACTATGGCTTACGTCTGACAAAAAAAAATCTTACTGTAGCCCAAGTAAGATCGGCTCTTATGTAACACGAAAGTGAAGCTAAAAGTGAAATTTACTGAAATATTATTTATAAATTAAAATTTCTAAATAACAGGAATTACTATAAATACACAATAAACCAAATTAATATCAATGTAGGAAAAATTTATTACATGTCGTTAAGCCAAACATGAGGAAAAATAAACAAAAAAATCAATGTTTTATTACTTAAGTCGTGTCGTATTTCGATGCGGTACAGTTTTTGCGTGTTTCGGTTGTTTTTCTTAGATTCTTAAAGCCGTCATTTCATGTTTTTGCTGTTTTTGTAATAATAATTTTTATGCTTGATCGAAAGCAGATATCACAAATATGTGTGGCAATTTTGTTTATAAAGGGTTTTGCCATGATAGATAATTTTTCCAAGACAGTAAATTATGCGGTTTTGACTAGTAAGGAAATCAACAAAAGTTTCGTTAGTTACATAATTAGCTAAAACATTGTACTTACTGTCTTGACTAAAAACATCTGGCATGGCGGAAACCATAATAAATAAATCGGCCAAACAAATTATTGATATTGGTTTTCGTTTCGGTTTGAAAAAATAAGTATCACGAAATCAGAAGAAATTGGGCCTTAAGGGTAAGTTTCATAGACAATGACCCTAATGGGGAAAGTAAATAACATGTAGAGGACTTAAAAATATATCATTTTCTTAATATAATTCATGATTTTTTTTACATTGTTTCCTTTGCCGTTATGTATGATTTCCTCACTGCTGGCTAAGCTGATGTGATTTACATTAGACAGTAAGAGTGTAAATGCTATCAAATTCCATTACATGCGAGGGTAGTAAGTGCTTGTTGAAAACGACTATTCACTGCCCGGCCTACGTCACGTTGACATATTAGGGCACGCCCTCTTGTTTCGATTGCTTTGCGATAGTTATTATTATTAAGTTTAAACGGGAAAAAGTTTGAAAACTTGTATGGCAGTTTCGTTTAAAAGGGTTTTCGTCGCGATATCTAATTTTTTATTTTTTTCAAAACAAGATATACGGTTAAACTGTGTTTCTTGGCAGTATGCGATCGAAGGTGTCAAGTTTCTTGTACCTTTCACGCCAACCTCTAAGTTTACGAAAATCTGTAAACCGTGTCGTAAAGTGGTTGCTTAAATCTGCAACCTACCCTTACCTGAAGAGATCCTAGAAGATCGAAACACGAGTACGTGATTCTTATCCTTGGACGGGCCTTACGGTTTAGAATACGAATTGGGATTTCCAATTGCTATATTCCCACCGTAGCGGGTGGTGTATCGTGCGGAGCACACACGTCCTAAAGACTCACTCTTGAACATGACAGATACCAGCTGTTGGTCTCCGACCGATTCTCACCTCTAACGGGGGTGGTTTCCGAAGTTCAAGAAACAGTGTACCTCTGTTATTTTGAGATCAGTCACATATCGTAGTGTGCTAAATTGCACACCTGATGAGACTATGTGACGTAGAACTCTCTGAAGTCGAAACGAACATGACATTACAATACGAGACAGGAAGACCAGCGACTTTCCAATCCCCTGTCCGTATTCGGGAACTTTAACTTCGGAAACCACCCCCGTTAGAGGTGAGAATCGGTCGGAGACCAACAGCTGGTATCTGTCATGTTCAAGAGTGCGTCTTTAGGACGTGTGTGCTCCGTACGATACACCACCCGCTACGGTGGGAATATAGCAATTGGAAATCCCAATTCGTATCCTAACCGTAAGGCCCGTCCAAGGATAAGAATCACGTACTCGTGTTTCGATCTTCTTGGATCTCTTCAGGTAAGGGTAGGTTGCAGATTTCAGCAACCACCTTACGACACGGTTTACAGATTTTCGTAAACTTAGAGGTTGGCGTGAAAGATACAAGAAACTTGACACCTTCAAGATATACGGTCGCGACTAAAAAGTTTAATTAACCAGAATTTTCTTAATTGCATAATTAGCTAAACTCTCAGTATTTACTGTCTTGAAAACATCAACCAACATGGCGGAGCCGATTTGAAACAAAATTGCCAGACAAATGTTTGATCTCTGCTCTCGTTTAGGCGTAAAAATTCGTA
Source organism: Medauroidea extradentata (assembly GCA_003012365.1). NCBI lineage: Eukaryota > Metazoa > Arthropoda > Insecta > Phasmatodea > Phasmatidae > Medauroidea > Medauroidea extradentata. The sequence continues at coordinate 20,089 of PNEQ01130532.1, read as the reverse complement.
TCGCTTAACAAGTAGAAATAAGAGAGCATGGCGTTAACAATAATGGTAGCGGCCATCCGCAAGAAAAAACATTTGCTCCCACCTGACTAAATTAGCAGTAAGCACGCGATACAACCATGCATTTCAGTCATCATAAATATATGTCCATTCTGTCTACATTGTAAATAAACTGAATGGACACATATTTATGACTCGACTTATATTCAAAATGAGCCCACTGTCTAATTTAAATTCGTACAGTTCTCACAAAAGGCATAACTTGTCGGTGAGGCATCTTTTTTTCGTACACTATAAGTAGGGCCCGGTAGTTTTCGCGAAAAGATTTTTTCCCCACTTTGTTTCAGTGTCATACGTGCATACCTGCAGCTCAACTTCTTGATTATTAGCAGCGTGTTTTTGTGCAGAGTCATTATTAATTTGACTGCGCCAATCAGTACACGGATACCTGCCACACATCACGTCTGTGATTTGCGAGTTTAACCTCCAGACGTTGTATGTTACGGCATCCAATCACCGACCACATAGCAGAGATGCAGGTGCGCACGTAAGACACTAAAACAAAGTGCTGCAAAAATATTTTCGCGAAAACTACTGGGCCCTAACTATAAGAAATTGTTCGGACCTCTACCACTCGTGCGTATAGGAGTGCTGAAAATGTGCATATGGCGAATGAATTCCCCATGCATTTATGGAACATTTATCATTATATCACACGAAACAGTTAGTTGCTTTGAAAGTAAAATACCCACTTTTTACGCTTTGAGCCAGTGATTTTTGGTGAACAGAATTCTGCAACAATTTGTTTCAATGCCTTACGTGCACATCTGGAACTCTGGTTCATGGTAATTGGCAGAATATAGTAGGGCAGAGGCGTGGCTCATTTGACTGCACCAACCAGAACAATGTTACCACGACATCACACGTCCGTGGATTGCGGATAGGACACCGAGACGCCGAAGTTGAAAACTTCCTATCACTGACCATAAAGCAGAGAAACAGGTGTTCACATAAGGCACTGAAACAAATTGTTGCAGAATTCTTATCAGCCAAAAATCATTGGTTCTACGTATGCGGATGACAAAATAATGAATGGTAAAATCCCAATACCACGAACAGGTTCATTACTTGTATTTCATGTACAGGAGGATCATCAAATTATCTTACTGTTTATAACTAACATATACTACCAATAGAAGATTGCAGGCTTTCGTGGCCATTGTCAGGCTGGTTGTCTTGGCTTCCGGGCTGGAGCCGCGTCTTGTTGGTAGCTCGTACCGAGGTTTCGCCGTACCTTGCAGCAGGCATCTTCAGGGTGTCTCGATCAAGACTGAAAGCCAGGAGCTGGAGGAAGCTCTTATATAGAGGCTGGTAGTACCTTGCCTTTGTTTCAAAAATCTGGACAGTAAAACGTCCACCATAAATGCCAGAACATAATCTTGATTCGCCATCTCTAAAGCCAATCAGGAGAAAGCTCCAGTGATTGGCCATCCAGGAAACCAATCAGGAGCCCTCTCCACTCCTATTGGCCCAATGGACAGCCAATCACAGGCAATTCATATCACAGAGAACATAATTCCCATAACTCCACAGCACATAGAAATATAGTTTCTTCCATACATTAAAATACTGGTCTGTCTAATGTCCCGTATCTTACATTAGTATAACTTATACGTAAACCAACATAAATAAACTCTAAAAAATAGTTTGTAAATTTACCAGACCTGCGTATAGGAGTGCTAAGGAAGTAGGTATGGTAGAATTGTTTCCCAGACATCCATGGTAGCACTCCTTAACGTTTTTATAAAACAGTCAAATGTATACTGAAGTTACCAGACTTGTATTGTAACAGTTGTAAAAGTTTGTTATTTACAAGGCGGAAGTATGGTAACTGTCCCATTCTGCGTCTGGGATAATAACTTCCTAAACATTTTAGGAAGTTTTTTTTTACAGTAACACAGTACAAGAAATAAGAATAGTTCGCGGGGACAGATAAAATTGTACACTAATTTGTCACAAACAAGGTTAAATGTATAACAAGTCATAATTTGGTGAAGGACTTCTCCAACGTGGCCAGGAGTTTCCCACGATCCTTGCTGCGTAGGTTCGTAAGGACTATATTTGCGAGGGTCGAGGCAGCTCCTGAAAGTCTTCTACTCGTAGCGCTCAATTCAGCGTCCCAAAGAGCGAGGGCCGATAGGACGTGCCCGCGTGCTAACGCAAACTGCATTATCTCTCCGCAATAACTTACCGGATATTCTTCCGCGTTTCCCGCCGCCAGCCGAATATCCTGGAATATAGATAGCGCGATATTTTACAGCTTTTCCCCGGGCGCCATGAGTAATAATAGTAAAAAAAATACTAGATGCAGAGCAGCGTGGATGGCTTGTTCTTTACGATCTCGACTCTTACTCATCCCGCAAAGCGTTGCTTGATTTAATGATTGAATTTTTTCCAACGTGTAGCATTACTGAAATTTAATTTACTACATTATCAGAATGAACAGTTACAGATAATTGACTTACATATTATATACGTGACTGTATCGTATTTGTAGCAAAAACCCGAATGAATAACTTTAAATATTTAAATTCTTGTAGGACAACGACAGCTAAGCATTAATTTAGTTACTTTTTCTTTAAATACCCCAAAAATATACAGTGTATATTAAAGTAATTTTTATTTCAAAACCGTGAAAAAATACTGACACAACTACATGTTTTGGCTTATTTTGTTCATCTCGTCATTTTTACTTAGTGTTTACATCAGCTGCCAGAGATTAGAGAAACGTACAGATGGATCATAATGCACGTCTTCAGTCGAGAGGTATGGGGTTTTGTGACGGAAAGGGTAGGAGCCCATCCGCAATATTGGTAACTGAAATACGCGGTTTATTACCATAGCAACATGTATGATGCGGCTGTGTGTCGGCCAACAATAACCTGACTTCTCAGTACACATAAGAACAGCTGATTGCACTCCGCCATATTGCTAACTGAATAAGCAAAGTGGGCTTGGCCACAGTATAGGCTGTTCTATTCTCTCGTCTCTGTCAGCAGCTCTGCTCCTTGAATGTTTCAATTCTCATTTGTCTTAGGGCTTCACTGGTAAATCACAGACGTAACCTATGGTGTCACAGTAGTCTTATTCTGATTGGTTCCGTCAAAATAGAGACTCGTCTGAACAGAGACACGCTGCCAATAACCATGACGCTTAGCAATTTGCTGTATACGTACGGCGTTGAAACAAAATGTTGCAAAAATTCCTTTCGGGACAAACTCGTGGCCTATAGAACAGATAAACTTTAAATTTTAGAAATTTAAGAATAAGTGATGTCCATACAGTAAAGCATAAAGCAAACTGACCAATAAAGGATGTGTGCTTTGTCATAACATTCCATCGTCAGCCTTATATTATAAAATTATATGGATATCGTTATTTAACCAACTTTATTTACCACACAGTAACCGTTATGTGGTGAATGCATAATACGTGTTACTATTTATTAAAAAATATTTTTAAAAAAGTAATATTTCAGCTAAGATCAGCAAGAGGTTATCACACAAGTGGTGGACATCTACATTTCCTTCGATTAAAATTTCTTTTCATTCACTGCCGAAGACAACAAAATGAGTTTTTAAGTCTGGTTTTCATATTAATTCATATTAAGAAATAATGGTGTCTATGGCTTAAAAAATCTGACTACTGCATAAACCAAATTAAAAGATATAACTTTATGGCATTGTACAGGCACGATTTCTACATGCGATAATTCGAGTGATCCTACCCGGTTCGCCTTACGAAAGCTCTATCCATTCGACCACCGTGAACCCATAAATATTCAAAAAATTAATTGTTTCTGCTCTTTAGTTTTAGTTGTTTTTGCTTTACTCAGCGCCTTTTACATTAGCTTTTGGCAAATGTAACTAGGTACAATTTCACTAAAATTGTTTGTTATGATAGTGCAATATTGCATACATTGTGACAGTGAACTATTGCTTGTAAACAGAGTGTCAATTTCATTTTTTGTAAAAGTTTGCAGAATGATTTAAGCTATTTCATCGATTTAAATTAATTGTTCACCATAAAATCAAAATTAAATTAACTAACCAGTACTTTTGTTGTAAAAAATGCTTAGTGAAATGTAAGTATAAGCTGAATACCAGGTGCAGAAATTTTTTTATTCGCTGAACACATATTTATTATGTACGCCCTATGGAAATATTGCTTAAAGACATAAGGGCTGACCATTACAAATGTAGTATAATTTATAATGATAGCTGAAAGTGCACATTTTATTCAATAAAATTATTACAACGGGGTCTTGAAAAGAACAACACCAATGTTACGGTGCCTTTCAATGTAAAGAAGCAAAAACGTGTCTGGTTTTAGCATTTAGCACTACTGACTTCATCTATAAACAAAAATTTGTCATTATTAGTACATTATTTAATTGATACTTCGCGCAAAAGTAATATTGAGTAATAACTTAACACGAAATTATGTCGCATATTTTGACATGAATTGTCTGCACGCTATTTCTCAAACAGCCAAGCACTTTGTGCAGAAATAAAATAACAAATCAAACATTTCAAATTGATAAAATCGCTTTTTGAATACACCAACATTTTGATCAATCGCGTTGTTATTACTGAATAACCTTTTTCGCAGAATTCTCTAAACAAAGATGAATAGTTTCAAATATCAAAGCACCATGAATAAGTCTAGAAATGTGTTTGCGATATGTAGTGAGTTTATGAACGACAACAAATATTATTAACATTTATATGTATTTGACATAGTGTACTATCTTCATAAATAATAAATACTGCGATAAATTCTAACGTTCAGGTCAGTTACACTACGCAGGAAGTTAATTACCACACTTATTTAACACTTCCTGATCGAATTCTATTTATGCATCTGTCACTAATCTATGGCTAGAGCATGCTGTATTGCTGAAACGGTGGTATTAACGCATGCAGAAACTATTGGAACACCAATGAATAGAAAAATACTGCGGGTCTAAAAGCATGGCGTTTGTTAAAACTAACACTTTGTGAAAATATTAAATTAAATATTAAATTGGTTAGCTGTAAGCATAAAGAGACTAACGCTTCGTTTTAAACGGTGAAATTTATTACTCCTTTGTTCACGTCGATTCCCGTTAGTTGTTTAAAGAAACAAATAAAGTTATTTCCTTAATTAAAACAGAAGATTATAATAATCTTATTTACATTACATCTATCCGTATATTTATTTGATACTGACTACCATTCTTATATTTAGCGTACTGTTCAGGTAATTCATGATTGAGTATAGATTACTACTGATACTCATAATGCCACTGGTACGTAGGTTCTCACTGGATTAATTAAATATATGTGGTTTTTATCGTTGCCACAGTCAAAATAATATTCCGTAATAAATAATCTGTTCTAATGAACATTATTATAAATTAGTGAATCTGTTTAGGTGCCCGACTGATTTACATATTAGCACTTGGTCAAGAAAATAATTTTTCAATAATTATTTTCATTTATGGCCTATGTCCCTATGATTCAATTTTAGTGAATGTGTTTTACATGAGAAAATTGCAATGTCTGTCTCCGTTAATGATTTATCTACGTAATATTTCTTTCGAATAACACAAAGAGCGATTACGGCAAGCAATATAGATATACTACACAATAAATAACAAGCCTAAATTTGGCAAGAATCTTTCTGAACGAAAATACTCTTTTCATTCAGAATTTAAGACAGTTGACTTTGAAACAATCCATACGTAAACATACAAAATTTATAGAAAAGAAATTTGACCGCTGATTGATAAGTTGTCTTACGGTAACATTTTATCGTTATAATTTTTTATGATATTTCCCAAAAAATTGCGTCCACAAAATTATGTGCTTTGATCAACTACGAGCCATGTACTGTTACTTCAAATACTCAGATATTCGTTTCATGTACTTCGTGCAGAAATGGTTTTGAATAAATGGAAGCAATAGAACGAAGCGAGCGAAGGAAACCATTCAACAGTCTAGCTCTATTCTCAGTCACTCTATATTCCTCGAATCATTTAACCTTGCAATTTGACACGAACTAAAACTTTCGTATATTAGTTTTCACGTTATTAATAAAAAATGGCACCTCGTGCGTTAACATAGCTTTATTGACAAACTTCCTAGGAATAGTTTCTGATTCCAGTTCCTGTGATTAGAAGCTGGAAAATTCAGAAAACAAAAATTTAAAAAATTTAATTTAAAACGAGTTTTTTAATTCTGTCGCAAAACTTTTCAACTTAATTTCATCCTTAAAACTATTTATAGTTGGCAACAACTACAACTCACGTTTTCTTATTTGCCTGATTCTTTCTTTGTAAACAAAGATACTCAATAGACACGTCTATGCATGTACGTGTGTGCATATATAGATGTGCGTGTGTGTATGTGCACACGCGCGCGCATAAGTGCGCCTGCAGTATTTTCCGTAATTAATTAACAAAAATATAAATAACAGTACTTGTAAAAAAAATTCTGCATGATTGTGCCTTCCAGAATTCGTTATATTGTGTTGAACTCTCTTAAAAATTCAGTGTTTCAACATTCTGTAAAAAATAATCTATTTTTTTGTCTAAAAATGTGTTATTTTGATTATCTGTAGTAACATTAGTTCGTATACCTTAGGTATTTTAATTTTCTTAGAATGGTTCGCATTTTAGATTCACTATCGACACTACCGACTTCTTAATGTTTCCAAAATATTTAAAGTTATTAAATATTCTTATTATTATTATTCGTTGCGTCAAAGGAAGGAAAACTGTTATCACTACTCGTTATCTTCGAGAGTAAGAGATCTGAGAGAGCATACGAGGCGTAGTATCACTGGTTGTTAGGTCGGGGAAGCAAATTTTCTAAACCACCTACCCTCTCTATCCCCATCTTAGCAATCTCAGAAATGCAGGAGCCTGAACTTCCTTTAAACTTTCATTGAACACTCCTAGGAAGGATGATGTTTATAGCGACGTGTGTGCGTAGCTTTTCCAAGCGTTTTCGGATAGCAGCGTAAAGAAGGTGCTTGAAAAACCGGAAGACGTAGTACTTAATTCTTAAGGAAAACCATTAGACGGGGGAACAATACCCGTACAGACATAACGAGGAAAAAGAAACCGACCACTTCTCGTAACGAGGAATCATCTCAGCATCCGTCTATAATGGTTTCTTGAAACCATAAAAAAAAGCTCAATCAACAACGGCTGGAGTAAGAATAAAATTCATATCCTCACAAACGCGAGTCATGTATGTTACTACTATACGCCATCTCGCACGGTAACTAGGCAGGAAGATCTCGAAACAGAAAAAATAATATTCGGATGTATTTGTGTGTTCGGTAGCATGTTACCAGCAGCGTGACGCGCTGTGATTGGTCGGCATACGTGAAGCACAGCATAAACCGCGTTAAATAGCGAGCATAATTGTTCTTCGTAGGGTAGGAAGCTTTGATGTGAGTGGCAGGATGCGACATATTACTATCCGTTACCATTCTTTTTTTTTTCTGTACGTCTGTTCGGTTAAAAATTTTGTGGGATAGTTTGTAAAATAATTAATAATCAAAATATAAACAATTACCGTCAGTCCTATTAAAAATTAACAAATACACGTTTGGCACGTGTTGTTTAGTAAACAAACGAGTGAAACTTCAAAATATTAAGCAAACACTGCAGCACACTGCGAAATGACAGGAATGATTAATAGCATAAATAAAGTAAACAATATTTACGCAAAAAAATGCACAGACAGTTACCATATATATACTGTTCTTATTTATTTTGTTCTTTCACAGTAACCAGTGTTAATGATCAGTATGTATTGCGGCAGTTGCATTGTAAGTAATGACGGCACTATCTTATCTACTTCCTTTCTGTGTTTCTGTGTGTTGGTGTGTGTAGGCGTGTGTGATGAAATAAACTTGACTTAACATAACTTTGTACATGTAGTGACCTGACTTGACATTTATATATTAAGTATACGGCTTTTTAAAATTTTCAAAACAGCGGCCATTTTAATATTTTTAGATCAAGTTAAATATCTAAGGAACCATATTTTAGAATTTCATAAAACTTGGTACACAGATACTACATACCAAGCTGACGTAACTTTTGTGTATTTCATTCATCTTGTGTTTATATTTCCAAAATGGCGGCAATTTTTATATATTTAGCATGGTATTACATATCTTAGGATATATTTTTAAAAATTTCACCAAACTTTGTACTCATATCCTAACGTGACTTTTGTGTATTTCGTTTATCCTGAGTTCGCTTTTAAGTTGTGGCGAGATTTTACGAATTTAGCTTAAAGAACTGCATTAACGTATGTATTTTTAGAGAGCACGGTGTATATAAACTAGTTTCTTTGCGGATGTAGTATTTTTTCCCTCCATACAAGGTGCACTCTTATTACTGCCATAACAACAGTTGCATGTAGACAGTGTATTCATGTGCGCATGCAAAAGGAGGCCGTTTTATGTTACTCGCGACGTAGGTCTACTACTGAAATAGACAGTTAAAATGTTCACAAAAACTGGTGACAAAATTATTTTTTACAACAAGAGGGTCCCTCCCTACCATTTTCAACGTTTGTAAATTAAATTAAAATATTTAAAAAGCGGATTCATTTACAGATCAAATATGTGAGTAACACCTAACATTTCGCACATAATTTTTACTAAATTGCAAGCCTTTTAGATAATTTTTCAAAATAATGTATTTTTTATCTCTAAAGAACGTATATTTTCCTTAGTATTCACTTGGTTGAAAAGTGTCGCGTACATCTTCTACCTACTTATTCAAGTGAAAACATCTCCAGAAGTCTAGGCAATTAGTTTTTCTACAATCGAACTACGTAATACAATGGAAACACGTAGGAGTTGCATTTGGTAGGACTAGCGTATGATTACCGGCACAAGCCAACGTGATTTCGATTTTACATGGTTTCCCGAAATCGCTGTAGGCGAATGTTGAGATAGTTCCTTAACATATGCCACGTCCGGTCCGTTTTCTAGTTCCTATCCGTTTGTAAATTACTGTTTTACCGTCTCAAATAACAACGCTGTCGACGAGACGAATATGAAATGTATTTGTTTGTTACGACCGTACTGCGATTTGTCCGATAGATTTTGCCCCCTCAACAAAGGGGTTTATTTACGCACTGTACTTTTTTCTAACGCACAAAAATAATTAGGTGGGACGTCACTGGCCATAGTGGAATTGCTGGTTATTTGTATTTGTAAGTCGTTTAGAAACGCTTACTAAAATATATCACTATCGCGCTCTGGTCAAATACGGTTCATTACCTTGCTATAAACTCATAAATCCAAAGCATTCGAACAATATTAATGGCACAATTAGTAGGGCCCGGTAGTTTTCGCGAAAATATTTTTGCAGCACTTTGTTTCAGTGCCTTACGTGCGCACCTGCATCTCTGCTTTGTGGTCAGTGATTGGATGCCTTAGCATACAACGTCTGGAAGTTAAACCTGCAAATCACAGACGTGTTATGTCACAGTTATCCGTGTACTGATTGGCACAGTCAAATGAATAACGACTCTGCACAAAAACACTCTGTCAATTATCATGAAGTTGAGCTGCACGTGTACACGTAAGACACTGAAAAAGTAGGGCAAAAATCTTTTCGCGAAAACTACCGGGCCCTAACAATTAGGCATGCATTGTTTTCAGTTTGGCAACTAATATCCAAGGTATTTGTACTATAATTTCAAAGCGCAATAACAATATTTTTATAAGTAATTGCAATTAAAATTTTGTTGTGGTTTATAAAAAGAAAATTCAATCCACAGGTTCAGTCCTCACATCACAAAAAAAAAATATTCCATTGGGGAAATGTGATGTTTATTTCCTTTGTTTGCCACATGTTGGCCTTTCGTTCTCCGGGCCAGAGCGCTAGGGTGCGTAATTCCCTCCACGAAGTGACGTGTTCGCCCAGCCTTGACACGCAGGTGTGGCGGCGTGGCCTGCTGGGAGGGAATCCCGCAGCAACAGGCACGTAGCAACACAACTATAGCCCCGCGGTGTAAGTGCATTGTCCGCGCGCACAGCCGCCTCAACCCCCCGTGTCAGATCTGGGCCTTGCCGCTCCACTTGCCCGGCTCCCTGGCCAGGTGATGGAATTAGGGCGAGGATGCTGGCAGTCCACCAGGCCCGGGGGCCACTCCTTAATCCCCGGTGTTCCTTTGCTCTACTATATACACTCTACTCTACTCTCCCGTGCACCTGATACACGGCCACACCAGAGCAAGCCCATTTCTCACAGCTTCCTTACTTCTTACTACACTCTTCCCCTTACCATCGGTGGACGAGTGTTGCGCCTTCGAAGTGTAGGAGAGCGAAAACCGAAAGGACGATAAATACGCAGGGGCAGATAGTTCACGCTAAATTATTTTGCCACCACTTGGTTTAAATTCCTCGACAGTAAATAAATAAATAAACATTGGAAATTAGTTTCCAAAAACATTATAATACTTGCAAATATGAAAAAATGTAGGTGAAATTAAAAAATAATAATAACTGTACATTTACAAATAAATTCTTGTATACTTTACAACTGTTTGAAGTATCACAAAACAATATTATGGCAACCGATTTCTAAGATTTATTTCCCATAAATTTAAGAAACATTTCGTAAAATGTAATAGACCGTTCAAAGTTATTTTGTTTCATATAAAAATTTCTGTTCATAAAAATATACAACTAGTCCTCACAGCTGTTCGGAAAATTAAGACTACTTTAATGACCTTAGACATTTTTATTGTTGTGCCTACGGTTATAAATGTTTTGACATTAGTTTACAAGCTTTTTTCTTGTAAAAGTACGATTTTTTACTGAAAACGTGCCTATCTACAGCTTTGATTCGTGGTGCCAGCGAGCCTTCGTGTAGAGACGTCACTCGTTTGACCGTGTGCCAATCGCAACATGATAACAGCGACACTACACGTCTGTGGTTAGCGGGTAGAACACCAAAACTCTGCGAAGAATAACAAAATATCTAATCATTCCTCACAAATCAGAGCTTCAGGTGATTACGTATTGAATAGAGAGGTTAGGGCCCGGTAGTATTCACGAACAGATTTTTTGCAGCACTTTGTTTCAGTGCCTTACGTGCGCACCTGCATCTCTGCTATGTGGTCGGTGATTGGATGCCGTAACATACCACGTCTGGAGGTTAAACCCGCAAATCACAGACGCGATGTGTGGCAGGTATCCGTGTACTGATTGGCACAGTCAAATTAATAACGACTCTGCACAAAATAAACTCTGCCAATAATCAAGAATTTGAATTGCAGATGTGCACGTAAGACACTGAAACAGAGTGGGGCAAAAATCTTTTCGCGAAAACCATCCGGGCCCTAAGGATGGTATATCGCGAACATTTTCCGTGCCAGCATACCGTTGAAAGCGCTGTAGTTTCTTTCAACGTGTATGACAGGGTGAGCACCGGACACGAAGTAACTGTCTGCAGACCACAAATAGTAGACATCAAATATTACAACAGCGGGATTCTTATTTGCACAGCAAAATTGGGTAGCAGCTCTACATACAAGCGAAAGCCAGTAATCTTTTGATATGCTGAACGTACTTTGAAACCTGCAAACTGTCAAGTTTTCTCGCGATAAATCATCTTCTCTAATCATGAGTTATAACAAGTTGGTGGGAAAATATTTTCACATAAACAACCGGGCCTTATAAATGAGTAAGGAACGTTTCCCGAGTTCAATAACCATCGTGTTAATATCCGTTGCCTTATGTAAGCACAATCCCCGTGTGTTCGCTCATTGACTGCTGTCCCAGTATCAGCCAATGGACGAATCGTCGGAGCTTGTCAATACACAGCACTGTGGATTCTAACATGTAGATCATTGAACTCGCACATTTTCCCTTCATGCACGTTAAAGCAAGCGTATAATTCCTCCCCCTAACCGCTATGCGCAAGTCGCTGAACTGGCGTAGTCTTTCCACCGATAACTAGAGATAATGGTTTATCGCGGGAAAATTTGACTGTTTGCTGGGTTTCAACGCGTGTTCAGCTTATGAAATGGTTGCTGGCTTTCCCTTGTAAGAGGAGCTGTTACCCTGCTTTACTAAGCCAATAAGAATATAGCTACTGTAATGTGTGACGCTTTATGCAGACAGCTATACGTGGTGTCAGACGTTTATTACCCAAACATACACGTCACAAGAAACTACAGCATTTTCAAGGCTATGTTGTCACAAAAAATTTTCGCGATATACCATCATCTCTACCGATAACTCATCTCTATGAAACACTTAGCTGTGTACTGTACATGTTATTCCGGATCAATATTTTCATACTCTAATACAACTGCAAAAACAACCATCTTCGTCATTTTCGGCCAAGTTAATTAAGTTAGAAGATTACTGGGCATCCTAAAATTGGTATATAAGTGAAAAGCCTTCCTTGAATGCTGTTTCAAATAAGATATCTAACAATGATGTTGAACAGTTTTCGATATAACGTCTATCGGCCGAAGCTATGCAACTAGCTCTGTGGCCTAGGCAGACGGCCAACGTACGTGTTTTTGACAGACTTTCCTACCTGCTCTTGAAATGTGATACAGTGAGTAATGAATATTCCCTTTTTTTGTACGAAACTAATTGCAGTGCATGTATTTATGCCCAATATCTAAGACAAGGACACGTACTTAAAACCACGTCACTAAATATTTAAAACTTCAGTACGCTTAGCAAAAACATGATTGCGAAACCCCTTTGAAACGGCTTCTTCAGACTGCTACATGTGGTAAAATACCAAGTGGATTACAATAACTCATACAGAAACATTCGTTGGACTCTAAACAATCATTCACAAAAATAAAATGACATGGCGGCCGCTTAAAGTCCACAGGAAAACTAATAGTGAAGTACCACATATCAGTTGAATGGCTTACACGCAGAGGTGATACTTTGTTACGTAAGCCGGTTGCACCACCCTTCGCGTTCCACTGCTTTTCTGACTTACCAAAGTCAAACGCAGTCATATAGACTCACTGTAAACTATAGAGACAAAACTTTGTAGGCAGTAGATTACTCAACAGTATTTTATAATATACGAAACTAATATTCGAAAATGCCGTTTATTTAAAAAAAACAATTTACGTTTCACAGCAACTACACTAACCTCGGAGCAATTGTTCAAAGTGATGACTGATAGGTTCATGCACTACAACGGATCATAGAATATTTATTTTTTCGCGGTTGGTGCTTGCGTTCCTCGCAAGTAGGCCTACTACTCAACTGAAGTTTCTAAGCCGCCTGGAATATGAATTTCCAACCAATAGTTACTTCTTGGAAACTCTTATACAGAGGAAAATGTTTGGTCCAGTCAAATATATAGGATAAACTATCCTACTTCATGATGCTAAGGTTTCGAACTTAAGTTACACAAATATGTTTAACAATATAATTGCGATATTATATATGATACACTGATCATTAGAACCACGATTTTATGGCGAAAAGATTTTTGCAACATTTGGTTTCGATGCGTCATGTGCACACCTGCAGCTCTGCTACATCGTCTGTGGTTGGATGATTTTACTCTCACTTGACTTGGCAAATTATAGACGTACAGACTCACAATAATCTTATTCTGATTGGTGCAGTCAAATGAGAAACCTTTCTGAACAAAGACACGCTGCCAATAACCTTGAAAAAGAACTGCCGATTTGCATGTGAGTCACTGAAACAAAGTGGGGCAAAAATCTTTTCGCGACAAAATCGTGGCCCTACTGATCATTTATTGCTAGGGACTGGAATATTTCGCGAATTCAAATACCTGTAGGCTAGAATCAACTATCCTATGCATACTATTTGTCCACTAGCTGCTACTCAGTAGAACAGACAATGAACGAATATACGGGGCTTGAGTATGCATAGTACAATAGATTCTAGCCTACAGGTAATTGAATTCGCAAAATTTTCCAGTCCCTAATGACTTATCTCTAGAGGTACGTAAATTTCGCAAATACATTCCAGGTCAGGTTGAATGCCAAAAATATATAATTCATAATCACGTGTGTGATAGCTAGCGGCTGTCACGAAACGCACTTGACTACTGCAAGCCAGTAGTAAATAAGGAAATGATTCATAGAGCTATCGCTTGTAATGTTGTAAGCCAATGAATAATCGACTGTATCCAAAACGTGTACAGGACTGCAAATCTAGGCTACTGCCAGATGAATCCGCGAAATCGACGTACCTCTATTTACTGCTGAAACTGCACAAGCCTGCTCTCTGTTGGCAACCTAGTGAACTCGGTATACACATATCCTTGGCATTTTTGTGAAGCCCGCAATATGGTTTACCACGAAGCTAAGGTACGTTTGCTACAAAGGTGGTTCGGGATGAAGTGAGCACTCAAAAAAACCCTGCTTAAGTTATATTTTCAACCAATTCGTATATTTCTACTCGTATTGGCTAACGACGGGAAATGTCTAACCTCTTTAGACACGTCACTTAATGTTTGCACGTGTAAGATAAATTGTGCTGTCAGTATAAATCGATACAGTTTAATAAAAAAAAGTGTATTAATTAAAAAAAATTGTGGATATCGGTTGATTTGGTTTCTGTATTGTTGAATTTAAAAAGAAAAACACGCGGGACTATATTGTGTAATTTTACTGCCAACCGTGCAAGAAGTAAGGCAACTATAGTTAATGTTTAATTATATGCAGGAATGGATAGTGATATTTTTCTAAGGTTAAATTTTTAGTTGCTCACTTTATTCCGAATGACATATATGGTTGGTTTACCCTTTGATTTAGTATGGCCAAAAAGCGGAAAAAACTTCATTCCATTAAATATTTAATTTCCTTGCAGATATATTCCTCTCAGAAAGAGGGCATTCCCTTAGATAAATACCTTGTTGTATTAACGAAGTAATCAGATTTATCAAATAGTGTTGACAGTACCAAATCATTTTCTCTGCGTGCTTTCTATAGTCATTTAGCATCTAACCCATACTTGTCATAAAGTTTGAGAGACATTATTTATAGAACATATGTCGTTCATAAAATTGGCAATTAATTAATTTTTAAAAAATATATACAACTCTTGAAATAAAATCAAATGATTAGTTACAAATTAAAAGCTGTAACATCTACGACATTAACATGAAGTACGCGTCGTTACCCTGGCATAAGATACGAATAGGCCGCTATTTAGACCCTATAGCGAGAAAAAACACAGTTAGTTATTTACGTACTTTTATTATATGATATCCAATCGTTTTGAAACTTTATTTCTTCAGTATATCGATGTTTTTATCAAGTTTGTTGGTAGTTTTCTATTGTCTTGAAGGTAGTTTTCGAATAAGTGGCAGTTACTTCGTGGGTTATCGCGTTCTTCAGTTCTTTTAGTGTTATAGATACGTATTGGTACATCTGGGCTATACTGTAGCGATAAAGAACTAATACGAACTGCCCTATCGTTGTATCAGCAAAAGAAGATGTGTTGTTAAGGGGTATGGAAAGGTACGATGTCATGCGGGCGACTGGAATACTTAAACGTCAATAAAATCTGAACTGCTTATAAAAATTCAATGAAATATTTTTGCCGAGTAGATACTTAATCAGCGGACGTTTAATTATATAGCACTATGCGGTAGTATGCTTTACATTCGAGTAAAAAATTAAAAACTATTTTTAGAAAAATAAGGGCTTGAAACCACAAAATCTACAAAAATTGAAAACTGTAATTTTTATAAATTTAATATGATAATATCCAGTCCCCTATGAAAACCGAATTTCAAAAATACTCGCGTTTTGATTTGAAAATAATTTTTCTATCCAAAAATCTCTTTGCGCGAGAGGTTTACGGATGTTAAAATAGCAGGAGTCATAGCAGACCAGGTTTTATAAGGATCGAAGGCGTGTTGATCATTAAGTAGTAACAGAAATGCTGACGTGTTACGTACTCACTCCAGAATTATGGGAGTCGACCGATACCTTTCAGAAAGTATTCACATGAGTATAGCGTACGGCAAAATAAACAGTAATGCCCTCGTTATATACCTACGATGGCTGAAAGGTGATTATCGATATATAAAAATAAAAATATAATTCAAACTACTTTTGTTAATTTTTTAAAACTTAGTGACCGACTGTAGTAAAAGTTTTCTGAAACCCATTTAGTCAGAAAAAAACTCTTAGTATGTGCTTACTGTACTGTTAAATGGATTTAAATTAATAAATAATTTTAATCTGAGCTAATACACTGACAATTTATTGTTATAAATATAAGCGTAATACATGCATATGCACCAGCAAACGAATTAATCATTCAGTAACTCAATGGTAAAGTTTGGCCAACTAACTTTAGGGTTTAAGTTTGTAAGTAATAAAATGAAATAATTAATTTTCTGGGAATATATTTTTCGTGAAATTAACATAAATAATTTTAAATTATTATTTTTAAACTTTAATTTTATGGATGATGTTACCATTACTTTGCAATAATTAAAGCAATATATTGCGACATTCGTAATCATCTCACTCGCTTAACGAGGGCAGATTGGTCGAGTTTTCTCATTGGCTGAAATTAAAAATTAATGCATTTCTCGTGAACCAAAATTACATAGTACTCGATTCCGTATGCGCGAGCGGCTACTAATGCTTAATTTTTAACTGTTAAGTTTTCAATTGTGAACTAATCTGCAGACCCTCCCAAACACAAATAGGAATAAGGAATTCTTGCCGAACATACGCAAAATGTGATATTTACTGTCCAGCGACGATTCCAATAAAAATACCCACCTTCCATACTACGTAAGAAACTTAACAGGCCTTTAAAATGCACGTTAGTATGCCTAAATTGTGACGTTAAAAAAGTCGTAAAAACTTGATTTCGTTTATACGTTTGTGATATTGTGTCATGGAAAAATAAAAATTCCTATGTGCTCCGACGTTGACTCTTTTCGACCTACTCTAACAAAAACGAAGTTTATTTGTTTAAACTTTGAGTTTCGTTTTGGATATTGTGAACTTAATGCTTTGTGTTTCAGAAATTTTTACCAAATATTCGTATGGATGATATGGTGAAATAAATATTCACTTGAGCTATATATATATATATATATATATATATATAATTCTCGTGTCACAGTGTTTGTTTCCATACTCCTCCGAAACGGTTTAACCGATTTCAATGAAATGTATATACATTCGGTAGATCTGCGAATAGATTTTTATCTATTTTTTATACTCCTAAGTGCTATTGTTTTGTAAATATTTTTAATTGATTTATGTGACAAAACAAAGTTTGTCGGGGCAGCTAGTCTAATATATAAAATTCTCGTGTCACAGTGTTTGTTTCCATACTCCTCCGAAACGGTTTAACCGATTTCAATGAAATTTTGTATATACATTCGGTAGGTCTGCGAATAGGTTTTTATCTATTTTTATACTCCTAAGTGATATTCTTTAGTAATTATTTTTAATTTATTCATGTGACAAAACAACGTTTGTCGGGGCAGCTAATATATATATATAAAACCAGAGCAACACCCCTGATTCTGTTGACCCATCGAATTATGTAGTTTAAATGGTGAAGTATCAATGCCTGACGTTAGAATGTTTATAGGTGTTTCGGAATAAAGTGAACACTAAAAAAAGGCCTGATTAATTTCTATTTTCTGCCAGTTTATATCTTTCCGCCGAATGTAAACATAAATACTGCCACGTGATTTTATTTACATGGGGTCGTGCAATGTTTTCAACTACATTAAACTGCTCCGATAAATTTTAGCTACAATATCTTCTTACAAAATGCACTGGGGCTGAGTATAAGATATAATCAAAAGTAATCTTAGTTATAAATACCTGCGAGTTAACGTCTTATAATACTGGTTTCTGTCCATCGACTAATTTATACAACACGCACTATTGGCGTTACGAATCTCGTAAATGTGGGCATATTTTATTTGAATTTGTAACTCAAAACCGCCACTAAAAACAGACATGACACGCGCAATTAAAAAATTCAAGTTTCGTTCAGTTCTACTGCCACGAACAACGACGACGCACTTCAGAAACAATAAATAACGTTTTTTTTAACACGTGAAATAAAAAGTATGTTATTTCTAGACTGCAAACGTAAAACATAATTTACAGAATACCGATGGTTTCACATGATTTGGCAATGATATTCATGGTGATTTCCAATACTTTTTAATGTGTATATACGCACAACGGACAAACACACGCAATTGTGCAACTTGGCGGAGCGGCGAAAAAACGGCGAGAACCTAACTCTGATGCCACCTGTCGGTGGAATTTTGAACTTTCTGAAGCGCGGCGCAAGCTGTAACGAGCAAGATGACCTGAGGTCGACGATAGCGTCACATTCTTCCGGCGCCAATTGAGTCTAATAATTCTGTAAGTAGGAATGTCAATAAGATCATAAATAAATGTTTTAAAGTATATTAAATGCCGAGAGATCAATTTCATCTGATGTTCTTTCACTAATGTTGTATTCAACTAGAAATATACACGGAACTACATGCGATGAATCACTACCAACCATACAAGCAGTAACTCTTGCTAATGGTGAGTATGCAGTAACGGCAAGTGATTTTTTTCAAAGTTTAAACCCTTAGTGCTCAGTTTTATTCCGAATGTCCTTTAGAAGTAAACAAAGTACTTACGCCTGACAGTAAAGTATTTAGTTCACGCAAATGTAGTAACTATTTGTAAATACATACATGTGACTTTTGTTGGTACAAGCAAACTATACTGTTTGTACACGCCGTAGTTTGTAATTACATCAACAAAAATATTACTTAGCAATTTCCGAGACAATTGGGATTGTAGTTATCATCTGCAAAGACGTGAATATTTCGTGTTATTATTTGGCAACAGACTAGACTTCACTGGCCCATACTCTCCCGAACACACTGAGTGACGTCACTGGCTCCGAACATTCGTTTAATTGAGAGCTTGCATTAAAATATAGAGAGCATTGCCCTTACCTCATTGGTTGACATTATTCTTCAGCAGAATTCAGACGAAAAGACAGCAGTTTGGAGTCCAGTATGTAGGCAGATAAAATTGAATTCGCACGTCATTATAATATCTCAAATAGGATTTAATAATGACACATTAAGGTATAAAACTCGCTGTTACATCGGTTCCTACATAAAACAAAAGTAAATTACGTAAAATGTATCAATATACCTCTGCGCTAATGTCGTGCAGCCAACGTATATCCGTTAGAATATGTCAATTACCAACTTTCCGTCTTGGTCGTGTATGCTAATGGCATATACTCAATGCAACACGAAAGAGGTTTAAGTCTCGCTGCTGCCAGGAATGTTTACATTTATACGGTTAGGCACGAAATTATATTCGCAGATACACAAATGCTTAGTTGCACTGGACAAATGTCACACTTGTGCAACAATATAAAACAAACACATGTATGTGTTCCAACAACAAAAATATTTATTTTGCCATGTAAGTTACAATGGAATTATTTGGTTGTCCCATGCTGCTCTTGTTCATCTCAACTAAACATGTATTTGAATGTGAGCAGCAAGACAGAGCGGACATGTACGCGAGGAACACAGCGGTGGGTCGTCAGGTCGGACCAGAGCCGTCGACAACTTGTCACGAACATCTCTGTACGCACGTGCGGAGGTAGCACGTTTGTTAAATTCACAAAGCAAGGAATGTAAAGAGACGTAACTCTACGTTATGTCTATCGCTCTTTTTTTTTATCAAATTTCGAAGTGACGCGGACTACTAAAGATAACTTAATAATGTGAATGTATGTATGCCTGTCATAATATTAAAGATATACACAATATTTTGCTGTAGTCATTAGTGTGTTACAATAAGGTTTCTTAGCTTTTCTTCTTACTTTTTTTTTTTTTTTTTTTTTTTTTTTTTTTTTTTTTTTTTTTTTTTTTTTTTTTTTTTTTTTTTTTTTTTTTTTTTTTTTTTTTTTTTTTTTTTTTTTTTTTTTTTTTTTTTTTTTTTTTTTTTTTTTTTTTTTTTTTTTT
>PNEQ01130531.1:58641-91806 GCA_003012365.1 Medauroidea extradentata | reverse complement strand
AACTTAGTGTTTGTTGATTTGCATCTACACAGGTATTGTCATTTTTAAAGATTGTGTGTAATGTGCGTACTTTATTTAAATTAAACTAGGGTACCTTGACGTCACAAGATTTTATTTACGTTAT
Source organism: Medauroidea extradentata (assembly GCA_003012365.1). Lineage (NCBI taxonomy): Eukaryota > Metazoa > Arthropoda > Insecta > Phasmatodea > Phasmatidae > Medauroidea > Medauroidea extradentata. Next base: position 91,682 of record PNEQ01130531.1, on the reverse strand, counting down.
TTTATTTAGTTTGATTAAATGTTTACACGGAGAAAAAGGTTTGTTCCAGTTAACGATGTATACGTTTGTATGTGGAATAACAAGTATGTATATGATCCAAAAAAATCTTTGTTTCTTTAGTAATATATGAAATGTGTCAAATATTGGTTTGGTTGTTCTAACAAAATGTACATTTAATTTGATTAAACACTCTTGTTGAGAGAACTAAACCTTAGTGGCAAGCAAATATTTGGTCGATTCAAATTTCACACGATTGTTTCGCCATATACAAAGAAGTACACGGTTAAATGTACCAAATCTTTTTCTCTGTGTACGGTTTCTCTAAGCACCGAAATGTAACTGTCCTTTTTTTTTTCTTTTAAAATTTTTATTTCTACAGGATGTCTCCTCTCCAGAACTGACCCTGAAACCGCACAGTTCTGTCAATGAAAATCGACGTTCACAGCTTTTCTTATCAAAAAGAACAAAGCTTTGCAAAACTTTTGTTTTTGTTTGTGTTGATAGGACGACCAGCACTGAAACTTTTATTTCGGCATAAATTGAAACCATTCGTGAAAGTTTACTGCAAAAATTGTGATACCTAGCTTCTGCTACAACGATATCTGTAACCTGATAAAGACAGCATCACTTGTTTTCCGCATTCATAGAAACCAGAAATTTTCACGAAAATATGTTCGTCTTACGTGCACATATGGGTTAATTCCTCTTTCCACATACATGTTCCGTTCTGTGCACGTGGTTATTCTCCATATTGGTTATTTATGCTGGTTGACCACAGTATAAGTCATTCAGATTCAGAAATGAAGCCAATCATCGAACAAAGCGTACACATCTACCCTTCTCCATATTCTTTAAAGCAACGTGATGTGTGATAGCCGTTGTATTCATTTAAATAATATACTAAAAAAAAATCATACTGTACCAAAAGTGTTCGTAAAATTATGTCAAAACATTTATAAGTTTAGGTACTACAAAAAGAATGTCACAGGTCAATAAATCGGTCAAAATTTTCCAAACGCTCGTGAAGAATAGTGAGACATATTTTTATGAGCAGTGTTTGATGTCAAACAAAATAACCCTCAAGCTTGTCATATTTTACAAAATACTTTGTATTTTTACAAAAAAATCTTAGGAAACGGTTTCCAAATTAATGTTTAGTGTCATTTCAACCAATTATTGTAAAAATGTACAAACATTTATTTGTAAATTTACACTTATTATTTATAAGTATGCAATTTTTTTTTTAAATTAAACATACATATTTGTATATCGGTACGCATTCTGCAAAGTTCACAAAATTTTTGTAGCCTAAACCTAGATTTTTTTTTTTTTTTTTTTTTTTTTTTGGAAACGTCTTCCCAAAACGTTTGTCGTAAACGTACAAAATGATTTTACTTTATAGCCCAACAGTCTTTATTCAGTGCAATAGGTTTAATTGCTATGAAAAAATAATCTCCGTTTCCATAGTTTTTACACTCACTTTGTACGTTTCACATTTTTTTCACCACTGAACATAATCCTTCACAAGTAACCTGCGACTTAACTGACATCTTCACACGCACTGTATGAAATATCCTAATTCCCACATACAAAGAAAATAGCCTGTTTATTTTACAGAGCTTAAGGTAATAGTATGTTCTCTTATTTTTTCTGTAAATGACATATTGTAAAAAGAAAACACTCTCAAAAATATTGCCGAGAAGTTTTCACAATTTTCTCGGAGAAATAAGGTTCACTGAGATACCGGCCACCGAAAATGCAGTAACCTGTCATAAATCTGACAAGAATCGATACAGACTAAACAGAAGGTATTTGTGTGCCTAAGTAGGCATGTTTGTAACCCTAGACATTTGGAATTCCCGAAAATACACGCACCTATTCTGTGTTATCTGCTTGACCTGTCCGCCGCCCCGAACCTGGTACACTGCGACGCTCGGACTGCTCTAGTGATCCAACGAAATACACTAACTTGTTCACTGACATACCAATAGAAAGCTGAAAAAATGGGCAACAAAATATACTTGGCATGTTTTTCACGTAGACGTTTAGTTTTGCTGATAATCGTTGTCGAATTTCCACAACATTGATGAAATAATACATTCCTTCACTTTGTTGTTTTACGGTGTATAGTTAACTTAACATTTTAAGGTATTTCTTAACATATTTACGTAGAACAGAGTTTCTAGATTATTTTGAACTATTTGTTTTAATTGTACGGTAAAAGTTACGCCTCATGGCGGTAGTTTAGTATAACGCTGCACTAACGCGTTACTTATGACTTTGTTGCACGATTTCGATGTGACGCACATGGATTTGAGCGGTAAACTTTTGATATGTTATTAAGCATGCTCGACTCTGCAAGTGAGCAAAATTTCAGCTTTGGACAAATTTTTTGGAGGTTTTGGCCGAAAATGGCCTTAGATTCCTGGGCTATGAGACGAGGCAGTTTTACCGCGTCATCCTGAATTATGAGTCCGATAACGCTGCGGATAATTAAAAGATAACGCTGCACCCGGAACAAACACACGGGTGGAAAAAATTGCGCGCAATCTGCTCGGCTTACTTGTCATCATTTGTCGAGTGCAGCCGATACCCCCTATTCCGTATGGGATTTATTTCAATGCCTTTCGTTTAGCTATATTTTCGTGTCAACTGTCAACACGCATGGCGAGGTGGCGAATGCATTTTTGAAGACTTGCAGTGCGGAACACGCCAACTTCGTCCCGAAATTAAATACGTTTCAAAAATTTCGCAAAGTGGCGGTATTTCCAGTATTAATCTAAAGATATTTGAATAGGATTTCCTGTCATTGCACTGAATTCGTTATCTTATTTTCACGGAGAACGAAATGTGAGTTAGAAATATAATAGCGAGACTGATTTCATTAAACACATATGGTATGTCTATGTCCGTCTGTAGAAATTGTTTGGCATAAATGTCGGCAATGTAAGCACAGACGCCTATACATAGTCCTAATTTGTTCAATGACAGTAGCGATTTTCTGTAATGCTAAAAGAGTAATGTTACTATAGAAACAGGGGCTTTATCGTGAATTATGTCTCATAATCACCACTGTAACGATAATGGAATATAAAAGTCGCCACTCATACACGGAGCAGGAAAAGGGTATGTTTGAGAATAAAAGACATCGTTCTTCAGTCAACACAGAATTCTGAAGAGACAAAACAATTTTTAAATATACTCCCTACGTTCTATCCAAACAGCTAACAATAACGAGATGTTATTGATCTACTCCTGTAAATCGTAGGTTAACTATGTCCGGATATAAGTAAATTTATACATCTATACATCTGACATTTTCACTTGTATAGTTAAACTTTCTGAATAGTTGCGAAATGATTTACTCAAACAGTTTCTGCATATATGTATATATATATATATATATATATATATATATATATATATATATATATATATATACACACACTACAGTACAGTAATCAAATACTACTAAAATTTAGTATGTGTGTACACTATAAATATTCCAATTAACTACGGTATTTTCAACATGGTGATTATAGTTTCCTCGTCAATATATTATTGCAATGAATATATTGACACTTTCCGTGAAATTAAAATTATAAGTTATTTGCATGTAGCTACTAGTAACCAAAATATTGAATAGAACTATGTATTAACTTTTTCGCAAGTATTGATTACAGTGTGAAATAAAGATAAAACGGCAAATTGAAATGTCAAAAATTAACGAACGAAAATACATCTACACGTTCATAGAACTTTATGTACATAATTTTAAGCATATATAGGCAAAGCGGTTATCTTCCATGAAGTTAGATCACTCGTTCATATCATTGCCCAGTGAAGAAATCATAACTATATGTTTTTTACTTAAATCTCTGACGCAAATGCTTTTTCCGTTTAGGAAAGGTAGAGTGTTTGGATAGCTCACCCATGTCTTCGCCTACGTAACTAAGTTATCACAAATGCTATGTACACTATCTCATGAAAGTGTGGATAAAGTAAAACAAGATACGACACTGCTGGCAGCCAGCAAGATTAACTATCAGCAGGTAAAGCTGTCAAATACCCCATACTTATTTCCGATAAGCCACGTGACCGCAAGTACCAATCAATGAACTAGTGACCAGTCTTTTGACATGTCCAGTGAGGTAGCGGATTAGGTTTTCGATTTGGGCAAACAGGAAAATGAGCTACAGAATCATCGGTTGGACATAATTTACTCATGTACAACGAGGACTGCAAAACAGAAATGACAAGGATTTTAACTATGTTATTCTGCGAACGTAATGAAAGTTTATCGGTCATCTTGACAACAAAAAATTTTGCATCGCCTGTCAATCGGAGGTATACGTTGCCACGGATTCCTGTTACGTATTCCGTATCTGTCACCTCTTTAATTCGTTGAATTATAAGAATATTTATAACAGTACGCATTACCATTTCATACTTATTCGTTGAACAATAGCATCCACGGAAAAAAAAAAAGACAGAAGCACACAGGGTTTTGACTCGTCAACAGAGCCAGACAATAAATTCTTCCGGGACTAAATTATGTCGACGTTGAAGATTGCTTCGAGGGATTCACCGCATTCTTATAAAATCTATACACACTGCAGCAACAGTAAATTAAAAAAAACTTGTCAGAATGATATAACGAGCATGTGTAAGTGCACTCAACACCATTACGACAGTGATATGGAATAAACATGGCGTCGACATCACGGCTCAAGCGTCGGAGGGCCGTGATCAGCGGAGGTTACGCAAAAGACCAGGATGTGCACAGCTCACCCCAAATATTTACCAGGCGTCTCCACCACTTGTTAACGCCTTTGTCTCTGAGCTCCGCCGAGACTTCTACCCCTCTTTTCCCTTCCCCATGCCTCGCATCGTGTTTATAATCGCCGGCAGCCGAGAGTCAACAGTCTCTTGACACGTTTAGTACCGCCCTGCGATCAAATGTATACACCCGAGTACGCTCTGATGCACAATAACAAGGACCTCACACTGGCAGTTGAAGAATTAATGCGACACCTTTAATCGCTGATGACGTATAGGTGGTTTTGGATAGTCAACACATCTAAAACCATAGTTACTTATTTCTTTCAGAAAATGTATAATTGTCGTGACATTTTTTAAAATAAATGAAGCTGTCAAAGTAACAGTCAAAATATTATACCTTAATCAAAGGCATATGTACAATATCACAACATAAATATTTTAAACTGTTATTCTTTAGAAGATGATCTTCGAAAGGGCTTACTTCATTGCGAACTACCTATAGTTTAATTTACAATAATGTTCAACGATGACAACACTGAAACATTGAAATAAGTAAGAATTTTCAGACTTAGGCTCATTATTGAGAGCATTTTTTTTCCACGCGGCCACTTAAATTAAGTAGGACTTCATTTTTAAATAGCTTACTCACCATCTAATTACTATTTCGTACAATATTTTTTTTTTGTTTCACGAACATATTGTACAAATTGTAGCGGGCGACGAGTACTTTAAAGCTAAATATGATCCGATCAGCACAGACAAACAAGCGAATAAGACAGGTGTAATAGCCATGATATCGTTGGACACACAACCAGATACCCTATAGGTATAGGGACAGGAAAATTTCGCGAATTCGATGACCTGCAGGTTATAATGCATTGTCCTATTCATACTCAGGCCCCGTTTTATCGTTCATTGTCTGCTGTTCCACTGAGTAGCAGCTTGTTGACAGATGGTCGGGGCTTGAGTATGCATAGGAAAGTTGATTCTAACATGCAGGTCACTGAATTCGCGAAATTCTCCAGTCCCTGCCTATAGGTGGTAACGGGCTACCGGACAGTTAAGTGTTAGTAACAAAGATAAGAGTGCGAAAAAATAACCTAACAGTATGATGTGGAACTATGAAATATTTCGCTAAATACTAGCTGCCCCGACAAACGTTCTGTCACATAAATAACTTATTGTAAGTGTGTAAGGATGTGGTATATAAGTGGAAGAGGTCTAATAATAAAGCAATTAACAAATAATAATAGAGCAGCGACACCTGGTGGGGATAGACTGGTATCAGCTCGTGGGGATAACCGATCAATTATCATCTACACAGTTATCAACCGGGTTCTAAAATTATTAAATTAAAAATAGTTACTAAACAATAACAGTTAGGAGTATAAAAATAGATAAAAACCTATTCGCAGACCTACCGAATGTGTATACAAAATTTCATTGAAATCGGTTAAGCCGTTTCGGAGGAGTATGGGAACAAACACTGTGACACGAGAATTTTATATATTAGATTTTCAAAATTATACTTATGCATAAAACAACTAGACAAATAGTTCGAGACATGTGAAGGACAATTTTACTTTTGTTTTTTCATTACGATGTTGATAATATTCTTGCTGTGCGCAGGCGCTGAGGCAATTTTTTAAATTAGTGTATGCCAAGTACTGCATGTGCACAGCCGACAGTAACTAAAATATTTCACTACTAATATTTTTTTTCAATGTGTAACTTCCTTTCCTGAATGCCTGCTAACACTAGCTCGGTCATCGACAGGCATAGTGTAGCAAATTAATGGGCTGTGTCTTAAGATCCCACTAAACTCCATTTTTAGCACATCATTTTCTATTATATGCATTTTCAGACTATTTGCAATGCCGTAATATGCAGCGTCAATAGCTTAATTAAGTAAACTATATTAAACTAAAGGGATTATAATTGTTTATTTGGAAGCTAATAATACAAATGAACTTTCTTTTTCAGAAGTATGCTTTCCTGAAAAGTGTGATGATATTACAAGTCCGGATATTTTCTGCAAATAGCTGGCAAGAAGTATGCCTAATCAGCGTACATCATATCATACGCTCAGAATTTCAGTCTCAGGCGGCAAAAGATTAGACACTCTCCGTGAAATTGTGACCTCGCAGAAATGTTAAACACCGCAGTAATGGTCAGACAAGATCACAAGAAGAATAGAGAAGACGGGAAAATAAAATGACTTAAAAAAGGAGAGTGGAATGGCCTTAGTTGCTTTATCGCTATGGGCCTGTCGCCGACGCCGATTTAATTGGCTGTTTCAACTCTGGCAGGCATTGTTACAGTTCCCTCTATTTGTCTCCCGCCATCACATTCCGGACTTTTAAACTTTCTCTTTCCTCGCTATTAGCCGCCCGGAAATTCAACTTCAACTTCATTCTTCGCCTGCAAGTACTCAGAAAAAATTAATCTCCTGACAACCAACTTCACCATGTAGCAGAATACGCATATTATAACTAGTCTGCATTATTTTTTAAGGACTCTGTTTCAAAAGAACTTCAAAGACAATCATTCGCTATAAACGGCATAAACAACAATGTCTTTGAATGCTTCTTGCAATTCTATAGAATGAGAAACTGTATTATTGTGGACATACGCAATAACGTATGTCCACAATTCTACAGTTTGCAATAAACAATGTTTAGAAGTTATATTATATTTACAAATTAGTTTTCTATCTACATTATCTTGCGCGTTTATTGGCGATAGGCCTACTATTTGCGTTGCTCTCAAGTTTTAGAACAATCTAAAATTCACCCAATAAACGGCACAAAAATTTTAATAGATGTAAAGCAAAAGCAAGACAATACACAATAAATGTTTTTTTCCCTTAGATTAAACGGTGTCATGCAATGTACTGACTATCGCATCACAGACGTCTTAAGTTTAATACATTCATTAAAAAATGTATTCCGTGTATTAACAACACCGTACTGAATATAAATCAATGGTAAACAGTTAATGGTCGACTAAAAGATATTGGAAAGCCATCCTTATTTTTCCTTGCGACTGTTTCAAATAGTATTCGTCCACCAAGTGTAACAATTAAGACGGCCACAGACATTCAGAATATTTTCAAAGTGTTGATAAGATATTACTGTGAAATTGTTTCGTCAGATATTACTGTGAAATTGTTGCGTAAGCCTGTATAAGTTACGATTGAGTCTGTATGAATACAGCACTAGCATTTAAAAATAAGTAACTACATTTCCTTATTTTCTCGTCTACGATATATTTTAGCATTGTAGTCGATATTAATGCATGTAGGATGTCCTTGAAAAAAAAATATTCAGATTTCCTGGTGTGTGATAGGGGACAAACATTCCGTTTCATCTACCAACATATCTGTAGGGCCTTCTAACTATATCTATTTCTACTATCCCTAACTATCTCTATCAGCATTTATAAACTTTTCAATAAGACCACGGTTATATTAAGTTCTAGTTACTTTGAAAATGTTTCAGCAGCCGTATTGAAACAGGATCAGTAGAATGACCATAAACACAAGAACAGTCAATAATTTACATTGTTTTATGGTATTTTGTCCGTTGCCAAGACGAGCACCGTTTTGATTGTATCGGAATAATCAAACCGTGGTATTATATTTACCATGTTCACATTTACCAATTTATCTACGCACGATTTATTTGTGTGTCCCACCTCAATTTTATCGACGAATTTAATCAGGAAATCAGAACACAGAATACGTTCGAAACTACTTACGAACAAGAAACAGCCAAGATCGGAACATGAATTTGCGTGTAATCTTCAATTTAACTGAGCATGTTGGGAGTTATAACAACCGAGATAACGCGGTCTTCAAGTATTGAAACGGCTAAGGTAACACGGAAGAGATATCCTGGTGTCATTAACAACAAGGAAAAGGAAGCGTTCATGTAGATAAAAGACTGTAAGCCGTTAGTTAAACTAGTTTCTAACTGCAGCGAGCATATTAAGTTAAAGTTACCGAGTGAGGTGACAGGTCGGACATGCATTCGGGAGGACCTGAGATCTATTCTCGACAGCCTGATTTCGGTGGTCAATGGTTTCTCGAATTCGCTCCACGGCTAATTCTGAAGTGGTTCCTTAAGGGTGTTCATGTGCGATAAAATCATAACTTTATATTTTAATGAAACATTGTTAGTTTCATAGACGATACTTGTGAGTACATTTTCTTATACGAAACTATTTCAGCTCTTATAGTTTTCTCATAACGGGGTGTCAAAGTCAAAATTTTCTCGTCACACTGCCATGCAAATAGTGAAAACCTACTAACCTAATTAAACAAAATAATTATCTGTGAACTTACATCCCATGAGCTATGCAATAAAGCATTTTTTAAAAAACCACAACGTAATATTTTGTATTTAAAAAAATCGCAAAATACAGAAAACAATTTGCAAATTCGGCAATTTTCTAAAAATACAAAAAAAATCGCGGGATTATTTCAAACCTTTTATTACGTAGCCCATAGTACGCTATTTCACTACAAATTATTTCACGTACGTAAATCATATGGTTTTCACTGTTTGCGTGGCAGCAGAACACGCAAATTTTGATTTCGACGCATCGTTATGAGAAAACTACGTCAGCTAAAATTGATTCGTAAGAGGAAACTGCACTCACAAGTATCGTCTACAAAACTATTTCGTTTATAACATTTATTCGTCTATAACACTATTTTATATAAATATAAAATTATGACTTTATTGCACTTGAATACCCTTAAGGAGCGACCCTAGATAACAAATTATCTCCATTTCAGGTTGATTTTTGTTTATTATAATTTCTCAAAGAATAATATACCTACGATAGTAAAAGATTTTTAAATAAAGACAAAAGTCGTATCTCTGTTACTACGGTCAGCGTTTTTATATTGGAATACCAATTTGATTTTAGTAAAATTGGGATTTAAATGAAATATGGTAACATTGCTCCAGTTGTTTATAAAACTAATTTTCCTACTAAACAAATACCGGTACTTTACATATGAAATGTAGATGCTTTCTATGTGTGTGTGTGTGTGTGTGTGTGTGTGTGTGTGTATATATATATATATATATATATATATATATATATATATATTAAAACCCTTTAGTATCTTTTTTGTGAGAAAATCTACCAAAAGAGAAGCGTGTTTTCGTATTTTCTGTCCCTTTTTTCTCTTCTACACTCACATATTCTCCCTTCAGGTCAATGTCTACCGTGGTTTCCACCCTCACAGTGGCTTCTCAGTAGAAAACACACCCAGCTGTCGCTACAAATGTACGTCGTGTCAGCCGCTTACTCAGGTCTCATTTATGTTGGGACACTTCTTAACAATGGCCACGGCAGAGTTCCCGACCAGTTCCTGTCATTGTGTCAAATTTAAGTTGTGTATCACCGTGTCTAATGTCCTCGCTCGCTGTCGACGAGATGTGAAGCCACTCAAGGTTATTCTCATTACACTGTTAAAAAAAAATTCCGTCGATTTACAGAATTTACGGTAAAAATTTCTCCGGATACATCCGTAAATTCACGTAAACTTAGTTCTTAATCCAACAGATGTTTCCGTAAAACAGTTACATCACAAGGAACCGAGCCATATTTACTTGTCTATAATACTAGAAAACACGCCGACCAGCGGCATCGCCCGGAACGATTCCCACATGCGAATCCGGAGACCGCTCCGCCGCAAAACAGCAAGCAATTTTATGCAAATGACGTTTACTAACAATCTGTAATAATGTGAATATCTATCCATGCTTACTGTTTGCTTCAATATCAAGAAACTTAAGTCATTGAATCATACGCTGAATACATACAAAAAATTAACGAATTGCATATAAGTAGGACCAGGAAAAATTCATGAGTTCAATGAACTGCATGCTAGAATCCAATGTCCTATGCATACTCAAGCCCCGTCTATTCGTTCATTGTCTGCTGTCTGTACGAGAAGCAGGTACTGGACAAATTGTAGGGCTTCGATGTACACAGGATAATTAATTCTACCATTTTGGTCGTTGAACTCGCGAATTATTCCTATCCCTACATATAAGTCATTGTGATCTAGAGATAAGTTACGTGGTATCTAAACACACGGATGCATGCTCGAATAACGGTAAGTCCACAAGTTTTTTTTTTCTAAATAATTGCTCGTAAAATTGTTTGTTTAAGTAAGTTAAGTGTCCTTACAGCAAGTAGAAATACGAGTCTATACCTTGCAATTTTACAAAAAAAAAAAAAATATATATATATATATATATATATACGTTGTATTTTCTCAAGAACAACATTTGTGATTCTTCTACAAACTTATTTGGCAACAGGATTTCCAGATTTCCAAGGATTTTATTTGCACAAGTACAAAATAAATTTTCTTAGTGTACGTTGTAATCGATTAGATTTAGTTTCGCATTTTCTAAAATTGTTTGCTATTTATCGAAGATTGTTCTTTAATAATTATTGAGGCTACGCGGAAGGCTAGGTAGAGTCTTGCGTTAAGAGACCCGTATTTAAATAATTCGTGAGATAAGAGAGTAAATCTAAGGGCCTACTACCAATAACTGTTGCGCTAATGTGATTTAAATGTTGCAGAACTGAAACAAAGGCACTGCTATCAAAATGTTTCAGTTACTTACTGATATTTGCATACGTTATATATGGGTCCGAAAAATTACGCGAATAAATTTCAGGATACAATGTACAATATCGCTTAATTATTACTTAACGACTGGCTCTAGATTCCTCAGAAACGCCCCGACGTAGTCCTGGGGGGGGGGGGGCAGCAAACTTGCAGTAAAACAAGGAACGAGTCCCATGTTTCCTGGGTTGGAATAAAACAGGCTGCATTCTTGGAAAGCTACCAATAAACTAGTTGATGTGGCCCAAAATATGTACATCGTGCAGCGCAGGTAGCCTGCTGATTATTTAACCCGCGAATTTTTTTGTCACTGGTTATACCTTATATTTTCCGCAAATTATACAAATAATTACTGAACACCATGATCATGCTCTTAAACATTTGTATTTCAATTGATAGTTCAGTATAAAAACAGCAGTAAATATACTACTGCAACAAATCGAAGATGTAGATTTGAACAGAACCGTTACAGGCGGGGCAAAATAAGCATGAATTTCGCGAACTTTTATAGAGTTAACTATTATTTCATTACGTATACATTCCCGTTAAGTTTATAATTGGACCACTGTAGCACTCATGCCATGGAGAGTTGAACCAGAAACTCGGTAAAGATATAACTTTGGCTTTGGACTTTGAAGACTATGTCCAAGTGACGGCTACGCGTCTCTAATATTTTCTCTATCCACGAAGAAATATGTACATATATACACATACCAGCAGTACGCCCGCGGCTTTTCTCGCGTATATTACTCAGAGCTTTATACACCAGATTGACACATTTTGCTCATTTTTGCTGCTTTGGGGTAGAATAACAAAAAAATCCTAAAACTCATTTTTTTTTGTATTTACGTAAGCAACATTTTAAAGTTGATACCGACTCTCTATCCCAAAGGATTTGACAGATATCGATAGCTAATCGGAAACATACGTAAGGGGTTCTCACCCCCTTTAATGTTGTATTTCGAAAAAGTACTTAAATTGGCAAATATGCATTTTTATGTGTGTCCTAGTAAAATAAAAATCACGATGATAGCCCGTGGGGTTCGAGCTCTATCGACGTTTCTTCGGAAACATATTTCACTCTTTTTCACCGATTTAGAGGTCGAATTTTGAAAACCCCTTCTTAGTGCTCGCCTACGACCTGAGAGTCACCCACACAAAATATTTCTCCATTCATTCTAGGTCCAGATGTTTGAGCTGCAGTTTGTTATGACAGTCAGAGTTCTCTTATAAATATATGTATGTATATATATATATATATATATATATATATATATATGAACGCTGACGGACTGACTGACATATCAAACTGCAGTCCATACCACTGGACCTAGAATGAACGGAGAAATATTTTGTGTGGGTGACTCTCAGGTCGTAGGCGAGCACTAAGAAGGGGTTTTCAAAATTCGACCTCTAAATCGGTGAAAAAGAGTGAAATATGTTTCCGTAAAAACATCGATAGAGCTCGAACCCGACGGCCTGTCACTGTGATTTTTACTTTAATAAGACACTCATAAAAATGCATACATATTATCCATTTTGAGAATTTTTCGAAATTCAACATTTAAGAGGGTGAAAATACCTTAAATGTGTTTCCGATTAACTATCGATATATATCGGACCCTTCGAAATTCACTCTCTTAAGAGGTGGAAAGACCTGTAATGTGTTTTAGATAAATCCTCGATATCTATCGAACCCGTCGAGATATACAGATAATTTTTGCTTTAGGATGATGAATACAGAAATGTTCGCAAAACGGTTTTAAGATTTTTCGAAATTCGTACTCTCAGTACTGAGCAGGAGTCACAATGTATTTGTTTTAATGAATGATCGACTTTGTTTCGACTGAACGGGCTACCGTCGTGATTTGCACTTCAATTGGATACTTATACGAATGTATTAGGTGTTAGATAAAAATATTTCAAAATTCGACACCCAAAAGTTTTAAAAGGCACAAGTTTTGTTTTCCATCACACAGGATATCTAACCAGTATGAGTTATAGAGGTGTTTTTCTCGTCAGAGTGATGCTTAGGTAAGTATTTAGAATTTTATATGTAATTTTTTCTACTTCATAAGATAACATGGTTATTAAGAATAAAACTAAGTTTTTAAACTTTCAAGGCAGATGATCCGAAAAGCAAGTACGACCAGCGACTCTACAGTAACCTATCGAGACGTGGTGTTGTGCAACCTCTATAAGCTCAGGACATGAATATTTTATTTCTTAAATTAAATTTGTTTACATTAATTATTTCGACGTTACGTGACGCAGTTGTTCGTAGCTCAGGTCTACATTCCGGGAAGTTCTGGGCTCGAATTCCGTTAAAAACTGCATGCGAACGTTCAATTCTGGCACACAAAAATTGCAAGGCAAATCGGATTAGTGCAGTTAGCATGTAGTCATTTGAAAGGAGTAAAATGGATCATGCAGTTCACTTTCCCCTTAAGTTCCTCAACAACATCAGCTCATATATATTATCTCACTAATTTCAAGGTTGGTGCACAAAATACGTTTCCGCGAAACGTTTTCCCACCAAAACTTGCTAATGGAATTAAACTTCAAGTGAACATTTTGAAAATATGCAATTGAGGGTACTGTCACCAAAGGTTGCTCAACAGTGTAAATCAGACGTTTTTCATTCGATTAACCAGTAGAACGATGATAAGTATGAGCACAGAACTCTATAGTGCTGGCGTCGTTGTAAGCTTTACATGTGACTCGCTTATATCTTGTCTAGACGCATAAAATATATCAGAAATTCTCTAAGTATTAGTCACAACAATGTCAGTAAACAAACTAGCCAGTGAGTAAGTTATCAGCCGATAAGAAAACATCCTAAGCATGATAATGTATGAGACAGTAGCTTCTAGCATGTACGGGTCACTGAACTGGAGAAATTTTCCTGCTCATACAAATAAGAAATAGTAACATTCAAACTGCTTTGAAATCAGTTTACTTACCTTGGCATGGATCCGTACTTTACACTGCTTGCGTACTGACTTCAACACAAAATTCGTTTCACGTGAAATACGTTCCCGAAGGTGGCTGAACAACTCTTCTCGTGTTAAACATATTCACAGTTGATAAGACCTATAAATGATTACTGGCAATCTCCATAGACGTAACAAACCCGAATAGCTTCAAACTATTGGCGCAAGATGAAATGACAAGGCACTCGACGTGATTAAAGACGAGATTGTTATTTAAAGTAGGCCCAGAACGCCAACTCCTCGATTACAAACACCTTCATCTACATAAGCACACACAGTCTCACCAAACCTACACGGAGAAAAAAAAACTACCGGTATCACGTTTGTCGGACAGCTTAATTGTTCGGAATGTGCCAGTAAATCATGAAAATGCAGCTACTTTCAAGCAAGAAGACAGTGCTGGCCTCAGCCTAACTGAAGTTAAAATTTAAATGGAGTGTATCTAAGTTCAGACACGTTTGAAAAATAAACAAAGTTGATGCTAAACGACAGCAGAGTTATAAATTGCAGTCGCTGGAGGGGTTGAGGTAAACACACCAGAAGGCAACAAGACAAACCTGAAGTACGAGGGAATATCGGGTATGGGTGCGCTCGCCAGCTGTGCGGTAACAAACTTCTGAGTTTTAGTTTTGCCTGTAAGCTGTCAAAACCGCATGGCTCGTAGTAAGGTTGGCACAATGTTTATATACGTGTGTGCTTCGAAAATGTATTTCACTTTCTCTAGCAGAGTATTAGTGCAAGTAAGATGTATTTACGGAATAATTACAAGAGGAAAAATTAGGCATTCGTAAAGCGACGGTCACGTAAGTTGCAGCTGAAACCAAATTATTGTATTGTTCTTATGGTTTCTTTAAATATGTAAATTTGGATGGTGATACTAATGATGTTACAGTTTTAAGTAAATTCGATGTTAGTTACAACAACTATATTAACCGTATGCGTTGCATAAGCATGCCAATTAAAACGTTACGCAACTAAAAAATTCTACAGCTCATAGTGCAAACATTATACCCCAACTTACCGCCTGATGGTAATAGCTCCTTTGACAGGGTCTAGTGATATCGATGTGGGCAAACATGAGTGAAGCATATAATATATATATTATATATATGTGTGTGTGTGTGTCCGTCATCTTGGTTCAGTGATAGAGCTCCTGGTCGATGGTCCAAGGGTTCCGGATTCGATTCCCAGTCAAGGAGGAAAATTTACCATTACCTCACCGGATTCAGGACAGGGTGTTGTCTCCAAAACCCCAGTTTTGTGGAAGGCAAGGATGTTAGGTCTAAGCCTACAGAAAAAAAATAATGTATGTATGTGAGTGTGTGTAACGTGTGTATACACCCCGTAATGTTTTGTGACGTAAATTTCAAAATAACATGTTGATAATTTTATGTTAAAAATTATGAAACTGTAAAGTTTCTCGTGTCGCAGCAGGTGTTTTTTTTTCCTTCTAGAAATTTAACTTAGAAAAAGTTTAGTTTAAATATTGCCTTAAAAATTTATCCGTTCAGAAGCTATTAAATATAGCATTTTTTTCCGACTCCATGGCTGTAAACGTGGCAGGCAGGGTCTGTACAAACCAGGGCTCGGGCGTTAACGAATCAGTTAGTGCCCCACACGCACAATGGGTAGAGCCACTAATTTTTGTGACAAGAATTTTGCACCAAGTTTATTTAAATGCCTTACAAGTACATTTGTAACTATGCTTCATGATTATTGGCGGTCTGTCTTTGTGCAGAGACTTGCCTGTAGGAATAAGGTTACTGCGACACCATGCATCTGTGAATTGTTCGTTGCGTAAAAAAATATCCAACCACAGACCACTAAGCAGAACTGCATATGTGCACTGTTGCCATTTGATGTGTCACAAATTTTATAGTCCCAAATTTAAGGGCTTGTTCCCGAGTTTTTTTTCAGACTGGTGCCAATAACTCAAATATTTTTTAACCAAAAGTTTTGAAAAAATTTGAGTCAATGTGCAATCACACTATGCACAATAATGTGGACGCGTTTTTTAAAATAATGTACCATTCGCCAGCAAAAAATAATTTCCTTCATTTTTGCTTATTTTCACGACGAAAAACGTGGTACTTTGGGTAATGAAATCTAAAAAACCGTTCAGTATAATTCAACAAAAAATTCAGCTACAAATTATAACATATAAGTGTCAAAACTGTGCAGCCAAATTTTGATATGAGTATTAGGTAGCAATAAAAACAATATTTTCGAAATCACTGCAAAACTCCGTAACAAGACCTTAAGTGACATGAATAATTTATAATGACAAGTTAACTTTACTTTCTGAATAAAAATATTCTCCTATTTATAGTTGTTAACAAGCACATTAGTGATAACCACAAAATATAAATAAGTACAATACCCGTTGCCACAATGCGTGGAAATTCTTCATGTTCCAACGTAATTTCGTTTTAAAAAATCCACGAAATACAAAACATTCGCAAATGTCAACTTCAAAGTAACAATAATATTTTACTGTCACGAATTTAACGTAAATAATAGAAGGAATATTATGATATATACTTATTACAGTAAAAATCTAATATATATAAAATAAGTTATGTATACTGTATGAATGTGTGTGTGTTAGTAAATTCTTCGTCGTCGTTTTATGCGTGGTTCAAATAAAAAAATAATGAGAATTTTATTTAATAGTTTTATAAATTTTTCAGTACGGACTACGTAATTTTAAAAACTAACATATTTTGTACTAGCGAAATCACACATGTGTTGCTGACTCTTTACAGACATATTAATGCAGCTACCTTATGAGCACTGGTAAACTGGGGCAACGATATCGCATGAACCTATGAGGTGAGCTGGTACTCTGAGATGATGGGCTAAACTTGATTACATTTCGCAGTGTGTTGACACTCGCTGTCCAAACAGTGCAAAGATATTCAGGACAGAGTTGGTCAGGGCTAACTGTTGTGATGGTGGATCAAACTGTCTTACGCATCACTGCGCTGTGTAAGCAATCTATCATGAGATGTAAGGGTGACGGCGGAGGAAGGGAAGAGGTACATTAGTCACAGACATTTACGCTCTAGGAGCACAAAGAATCTCATCACAGTACACGTAAAGTACCATAGACTTGGGAATGTGACTAAATTCTGGTCAATACACTGTTAAAAATGTCCGTGAATTTACGGGCAATTTTACGGAAACATCTGTTTAATTAACGGAAACATAATTTTGTACAACATTTATACGGAATTATGTTTCATTAATTAAACATATGTAAAACTGCGAAAAGAAACAAAATATATAACCGAACACTGCATCCTAAAGAAATCACATAAATATGCGAGTTTCCATAAGTGGAGCTAGTTGCCTTCCGTAAATTAACGGACACTTCTGGAGATTTTTCACCAGCACTTCTCCGTAAAACAACGAAAATTATTTTTAACAGTGCCATCTAATATTTGTCAGAGTTTTTAGCAACTGTTGTTTAGTACTCCTTAATAACATACTAAAAATTCCACTGGCATTTGATACCACTTGAAATACTCTCATGTACACTGTTTTAAATTTTAACGGAAATGTACCGTTATAAACGGAAATAGTCTCCATAAAAGTAGAATACGGAAATGTTTATAGTAAATATACACTACGGAATCAAACGTATTATGTCCGTAAGTCTGCTGCGGACACTTGCATGAAAAAAATCGAAAATTTATGGGTTAGAAAGATGTAAATATTACGGATATATTTCAATAACATCACCGGTAAACCTGCAAATCTGTATAAATGTAATTGTAACATTATAGACACGTAAATACGGCTCAGTTCCGTGTGATGAAATTGTTTTACGGAAACTTCTGTTGGATTAAGAACTAAGTTTCCGTGAATATACGGAGGTATCCGGAGAAAATTTTACCGTAAATTCCGTAAATCGATGGAGAAAATGTTTTACAGTGTACTTTAGTTAATCATTTATAAATGTAACACTAAACAGTAAGACAGATACATAGTATAAAAATGGCAAGACACGTGAAAACTGTTGAATCAGTAGTGATCACAAAGAGCCAAATTTAGCCCCTAATGGCGCAACCTACAGTGAGTGGTTTTGTACTTAAATACTAAGAAGCGACGGAGCTATAAGGGCGACTTAGAAGCGCATGTCAAATGCAGCGTCGCCATAATTAGCCAATCACCTAACTAGCGTGCAAGATTCCCTCCGATCCGTTCTTAGTATATAATTTTACTGGTGGAAAGTCTGTAACAACGTTCAGTGAACGATTCATGAATTCGCATGCATTCGGTTAGTACATTTTAAAGTACGGCAGTCTGAAAAGGTTATTTTTAGCTATTTCGTAGGACTTCGGAACAGTGTTTTTAATGAGTATGGTGTCAAAACAATGAAATTCTGTGCTTGTCCGAAGTGAAGTCTACGTTCAGTACATTGGTACAATGAGCACACTTGCATGGAATAGTTCCGTAAAATAAAGTACTTCCACCGCACACTAGAACGCATTTCAAACGCGTGGTAGGTAGCTTTAAGAAATTCGATTTTAGGTAAATGGGTTCTCGAAGTTAAAATGGGCATTCCTAAAGATAGTCACAGCCGCACAATCATAACGAATATGCATATTGGCTAACAGTTAAAAATACAGACTTATTCGTATAGGGACAGGAATTTTTGGTGAAAAGATTTTTTCCTCACTTTGTTTCAGTGCCTTTCGTTCATACCTGCAGCTCAACTTCATGGCTATTGACAGAATTGTTTTTGTGCAGAGTCGTTATTCATTTGTCTGTGCCAATCAACACACGGATAACTGCGACACATCACGTCTGTGATTTGCAGGTTTAACCACCACACGCTGCGTGTTACGGCATCCAATCACTGACCACAAAGCAGAGATGCAGGTGCGCACGTACGGCACTGAAACAAAGTGCTACAAAAATATATTTGCGATATTTCCTATCTCTACTTATTCGTGGTTTAACCGTTACTTCTCCAAAGATTAGTATTTTTTAGTATAATGATTTACTCAATGCTAAATTGATCTGTGTCAACAGAATATTACAAAGTCTTTACAGCTGAAACTTTTTCAATAACGGGATTTTATTAATTTGTCGTTTCCACGAAACTAAATGTCGCGATACTACTTCGTCGTTAGCAATCATTTAAAAATCTGTCATTCAAATGTTTTTGTGATATCAGGATTTGTTAAGTTCCATGTCGAGCCCATTAAAAATTTTCACTTCGTCCAATCCAAGCTGCACCTTTTCTACAAGATTCCATTTTGATTTCTTCCGCTTCTCTGAATGTCTCACTCTTCCGCTTTATTATTGGACGTGCTCTCGTTATATTTTTGTTTCCCTTGTTATGAAGCACGACTCGTTTACCCTTCTCTTATACTATGTCTCCCGGCCAATATAGCACGTCTAAATTTTCCTTTTGCGAGCAAGAGACAGGTGGGTACAGCAGCTAAGCACTACTGGGAAATAGAATCCCTGCAGCCATGTCGCGCTGTAGTGATAGTCATTTTCAGAGTAAATTGAATTCCGGCTGTCAGTTACCAACATAAGGTGAACAAAGGTGAACATATTCCCAAGAAACTCGCAGGGGCCGTGGTGTCCGAATGGTTAGACCTCTTGCCTCCCAACAAGGCGATCCGGACTCGATTCTCGGCGGGGTCGGTCCCCGGATTTTCGCACGTGGAATCGTGCCAGACGATGCCGTTGGTCGGTTTTCTCGGGGATCTCCCGTTTCCTCCGCCATTTCATTCCGGTACTGCTCCATACTCACCTCATTTTCACCCCTCACCAGCGCTTAAGACCTCGTTGTTAAGCGCTGACCAAAATCTCTTACTCACTCCTCGAAACTGGTAAACAATGGTATCACATCTCAAATGCAGATTTTTTTTATGCTGAATGCCTGACCACTGAATGGCTATGACAAGAACAGCTGTAATTGTACAATTGACGAAATTCACAGATATTTAAATTACTTATGCATATTCAGGTCTTATAAATTTCTTACACTGCGCGACTAATATTTACTTGCAAATTACTTGCAAAAGTACAGAGGACATTAATTATGAGTTGAGTCCCAGAAATGTAGCGGGTTGAACGACCACCCGGCTGGACTGCACAGTCCTGTGCACACTATGTCTTCAGATACTCGTACATTCTATATTACTTCAGTGAGTGCCCAGTTGTACATCTGACGAGGTAGCACTGGAGGCAATGTGATGTGTAGGGACCCTTGTATTTCGCGAAAAGAATTTTGCCTCACTTTGTTTCAGCGCCTTACGTGCACATCTGCAGTTCTGCTTCTTGTACCGTGATTGGATATTTTAACTCTCACGAGCCTTATGGGATTCTACCGGCGAATCACAATCGTGTAATGTTACAGAAACGTTATTGTAATTGGCTCAGTCAAAAGATACGGCTCTTCACATAGACACGCTGCCAAAGGCACTGAAACAAAAATGGGGCTAAATTATTTTCGCGAAAAACAGGGGTCCCTAGTGATGTGTCTTCAAATAGGCCTGCTATTGGTTCACAGTCCTCAAGGAAGAGTTTCAGCAACACTGAACCAATCGCAAAATCAATTAACATGTACAGTATTTTGAAATCTAACATCCTCTCAAATTAATTAGCGAAATTTCCGGGTCTCTAATTATGAGTTCGGTAAAATGTACCCTTATTGAAGCCAACACAAGAAAATACGAGAACAGTTAAAAGCCATCTGACAGTAATACTCCAAGTTCTACTCCAACAAGTCAGCGACGTAACTACTAAACAACGCACTCTGCCAATCAGAACACAACTCTGCAACGTAGTTTCACAAATTACGGTGCCTGTACACGTACAATTTGCTGCAATTACGGTTACTAATTAATAACAGGTAGTTCGGAGCTCCATGTATTAGAGAGCAATTTTTCCTCTCAACGAAAACTTTTCGTGGAAAGTTCAAAATTATTACGGCACGTTCAAAAATTAATGTACTTGGGTGGGAGTTTTCTACGCAATTAAAAGTTTTGCGGAAATTGAGGAGTGCATTAGAGATGAAGCCGTGTCATAAATTCAGTAGTCACAGCCATATGACAAAAATTAATCTTTTCTTCACTCAGTCGCGAGTTATCTTACACTGAAAAAAAAAAAACGACTTTAGCAAAGCTAAATACAATAATATGAAAGTCAATGGCTCATAAAATGCCATATTATAATTAAATAAGAAAATAGGGTTCACTGACCATATATGGTGACATATAGAGATAGAAAATTTCGCGAAAATATATTTGCAGCTCTTTGTTTTAGTGCCTTACGTGCGCACCTGCATCTCTGCGTTGTGGTCAGTGATTTGATGCCGTAACAGCCAGCGTCTTGAGGTTAAACCCGTAAATTACAGACGTGATGTGTCGCAGTTATCCGTATACTGATTGGCACAGTCTAATGAATAACGACTCTGCACACGAGACTTTTGTCAATAGCCATGAAGTTAAGGTGCAGGTGTGCACGTAAGGCACTAAAACACAAAGTGGAGCAAAAATCTTTTCACCAAAAACTCCTGTCCCTATTGATATACCTTAATATCGTGATTAACCACTTTGTGGGCTTCACAAAACTGGGAAGGCTTTTTACAACTAGTACACTAGCTTACCAGCAGAGAGCAGACATGTGCAGTTTCGGCAATAATTGACCATGTATCTAATATAAGATCACAATGAAAATTATTAACATGTTTTTGTCCCTGAAGTTCGGAGTTTTAGTGTCACGAAGTAAACTAGGGTTACCTTATATATTGAGCACTATTTATGCAAAAAATAATTAGTACTGCCATGCATAATTGAAGAGTGGATTTTCTAAAGGAGCTAAGTGCCAAAAATTACGAAAATGAGTTTTTCAGCTCGAAAGGGTCTAAGTACTAAGACCAATCTACTCCTATAAGCGCTATGTTCCGAGGCGACCCCTAGCAATTAAAATGACTGCGGGAATATGGGCGCAGTTTTATGTCCGTCATCTGACATTACATGGTTTTACGTCAATATCTCGGAAGTAACATTTTGGTATTTAGCTCCTTTACAAATTCACCTCTACAATTCTTGCACATGTGTGAAGAAAACTGTTCCTTTTTAAAGAATGTATTAGAACTGTTAAATTGTATTTACTATAATTTTCTCCATTGGGTTTCGTTAATACCACAATTATGAATAAAGGTGTGTACGAACTGCACATATGAGACATTTTGGCATAATAAATTCCGTCTGATACGAATGTATGGGTCTATGGACATACACCTTTCCTCATGATTTGTTGATTAAACCTGTAACACGTTAAACATGTATTCCTCGTGGGTTGCACGTTTAATGTTTTACCGGTTTTAGCAACAAATTATAAGCAATGGTGTATGTTCACAAACCCATACGTTCTTATTATAAAGTCTCATTGTAACAAACATTTGAAGTCTTAAGTTCCATCTGGTTATAGTTTCTTTACACTTAAAAGAGCTTTCTTAGCGTGCAAAAAATTGGTGCCGTAACAACCACTGCATTGTAGTTACGTTACAGAGAAAATATTTTTTTAAAGTAAACAATAATGGTGAAATAAGTAGTACAAACTATTTATTTTTAAGGCAAAGTTATTTTCAGTTGCTTATTTTCTTTCAAGAAAAATAAAGTAATCCTCAAATTAAAACTCTTCAAAGAAAACATTTAGTAACAACAAAAAAATAAATTATGTTTTAAAGACTGCTGTAAAACCAAAAGTTCTTTATCGCAAGCTAAACAACACAAAATATTTTGTCCTAAAGATAACGCTTATACTGTGTGCTATTCTAACAAACCGTTTCCTACACCTACGAGTGGTTTAAATGTTTCCACTTAGCCACTTGCCCACTTTAAGTATATTTAAGTTAAATTTACAAAGTGATTTAGGCAATTGCCGAGGAGTGGAAAGAAAATATCCAGAAAAGCGATGATGGCTGAAAAAAATCTGGAACAAGGCCAGCACGAACCACCCCAGCATTCCTCAACAATGATTTTGGAAACCCATGGAAAACTCAAGAATCGGAATTCAAACTGTGTTATGTTATAATCCTATAACATTTGCCACACGTTTGTGGCGAAAAGATTTTTGCACAATCTGGTTTCAATGTGGTATGTGCACATCTACATCTCTGCTTCATGATTACTGGCCGCGTGTCTTTCTTCAGACATGTCTCTCATTTGACTGAAGCAATCAGAATAAGACTATCGTGACAACAAACGTCTGTGATTTGCTAGTAGAACCGCAAGACAAGTGAGAGCTTAAGCATCACGTGACTGACCATGAAGCAGAGGTGCACATAGAACACTGAAACCAAATGATGCAAAAATATTTGTGACACAAAATCGTACCTCTACTTATCACACAGAACAGTCGTTTAACATGATAAAGGAGAAGTCCGTAATGCCTTGGTTGTAATGCTTGTGGAAAACTACCGAGTTATTTCACCAAGCCGTCCTTTAAGCTCCCTTTAAAATTTCTACAAACATGGAATACATGTAGTATCCGCGTTGTGTTCACAAGAGTTGATATGTAAATTGTTGAATCTTCTATGATTGATATATCAGACGACGTTATGGAAATTAAGGCACATGGGAAAATGTCCGTGAAAGGAGACAGAAAACAGTATTTCTAAATGACAATATCAATTCCCTAGATCATTCATCCAAGATATTGTCAATATTGAGGGACTAATTTCATGAAATTAATTACATTTTTTTTTCAGCAGTGAAAACATAGCAAAAGAAAACTATGAGGTTGCTTCCAACCGATTATAAACCTATGTTTCCCCTTATTTACATAAAATTGCAAATTAACAAAAAAATTTGAATGTTTATGTAATACTTTACATACAAGCAATCGAGCGAGGCGGAGAAGAGGCAAAACACTGAACTCACTTTCGGCAGAACTCGGTTTTGCCATCCTGAAGTGATTCTTTCATGGTTTTCCAAAATAATTTGAGGGAAATTCTGGGATAGTTCTTTCTCTTCCTGTACAGTATTTGAGCCTTTGACCCCGTTTTGAATGACCTCATCGATTAAATGTAAAATCTTACCTACCAACACTCTATTTTCAATAACTTCAGTTCTTCAAGTACTTAACTATTTTGTATCAAGATAAATCATTTTTTTTACACACGAATGACTAACTTATTCCTTAGAAAATGCCAAGTCTCAATTTCTTACACATTCACGGGCTTTCTAATATTACAGAGTGTAATATTTTCATCGTTATGTATGATGTGCGACTAACTTTTCACAGAAAAAACGTACGCAGAGAGCTAGGAAGCACGAAACATCTGCCCACGAGAGCAGTACAAATGCTGAAATGAACTTCTCAGATTCATTTCAGAGCTAAAAAAAGTCTTGCATTGTTCAACAAATAACAAAATATTGAAAATTAATGCCCATAAGTTGCTGTCAAAATCATCCAAACTTAAATGAAACAGAGTATAACTAACTAAAAAGTTGCTAAAAACAATGCAATGTAAATTATGTAGGTATTCACAGTGAAAATTATCGTAATTGTATGTTGTAGTTATTTCTTTTTCATTCTGCTGTAATAGTTTCTGTTACGCCAACCTAGTTTGGCAAAATTAGTTTTAGTGAATGTCGCAGTTGCGGGGCTAATAGTGTATCGCAATACTTACTAAAATATAAACAGCAACTTTGATTGGAAAGCTGTTGGCTTCCCTTAGCTCTGACATATAGAAAACAGTGCCTCGAATTGTCTATTGATAAAGAAGGTACAGTATTAATGTATTTTGAGCAGGGCAAAATTTTAACTTTAAAAAGAGCTTAGCTATAACACGCAAAAAACAAATTAATGGAAAGTAAACCTTTCCAAAGGACTGAAGAATAAAAACCAAACTTGTTAAAAGAATAGAAATTTCAAAAAATACTAATGCCATTAGAGATTTGGGCTATTAATGAAGACAAGAATAAGTATTAATAGCACCAACTGCAGCACTAGCTCCAAAACAAATTAATATTTAGTCGCTAGTAAAGTTTTATTTTTTTTATAAAGAAAACGTATTTCCTACTTCCTTCCCTTTGTCGAATGAACACAAGAATAGTTATTGGTATGTTTCTATGACAAAATAATGAAACATGGCGACTAAAAAATTTCCCCTCGCTTTAAACAAAAGTATTTTCCACCGTCTTCTCTTCGCAGATCTTGTTTTCTCGCGTCTGACGGTAAGTCTTTCTAAAAGTGTTGGCTCTGACTAACTTTCTTTATTTTCTGTTCACTGACTTACTTTTTGCCTCTTGGTGTCGCACGCTGTCGTGGTCTCGTTTTATTTTGTCTGTCCAATATCGAACGTGATACTACTTGCTCCTGCACCTTTATTTCTATCCCCTATAAGGCCTGTGTCGCTGCACAGTCATTCTCGTTTCAATTTGTCCGCCGCTATTGTGTCACGAAGAGAAGCGACAAACGCCCCTATGTCGTGGAAGCCAATTTCGACCAGGCTCACTGAAGGCAGCTGCTGAATAACTCGGACTGTCGACGTGCGCTGCAATGTCTGCATCTGTATCTCTGTACATTGTACATTATGGGTTGTACACTAACACAATAGCAGTAAGAACTATTCGCGCGAGAGAAACGCTAAAGCTCTGTGCTCACAGAACGTTGTACGTAATTAGCCTGTCATGAACTGAACCATGTCGACTGCTAAATATAGGGAATATTTCCATCAAGCACTCTTCGCATTTGGTTTTTGAATTCATTATATGCAGATGTAGGATTATCCCTTTTGGATTTCAGCCCTCATAAAGTAGAAACTCGACGGAGTGTGACGCAAGAAAAATTGCGTGAAAGCTCAAAATGTACAGAAAAAATAAGTCTTCATTATCAGAAACACAGCTAAGAAATTAAATGCATTAAAATGTAATATTTATACAAAAATGTTTTGCACTCATCACTTTCATTGCTTCGTAGGCCTTAGTTACATAGTCAAATTTAGCACCAATATGTCATTATTTGTCAAAAAATATTTTTTTATGTGTTTCAGGGTTTTCTTTAATAACATAGGCGATGAAAAATGTACGACATTTTGATTTGAATTTAACACCATGATTCAAACAAGAAATAGTTTAGCCTTGTCAGAAATCAATTTAACGGTTGTTTGAATATTTAGTACGAAAATGTTTGTACCAAACCTATTGTATGTCCCCTTGTTCGATATTTCATTCACGCTACAAATAACTGCACGGTCGTTTCCGTAAACTGGAGTGCACAACCGTATGCGTTAGTTGCGTATGATTGCATGGATAGTTGTGAACAGTCGTTAAGTTTGTATTTTTTCGTTTCTCATACGCGTACGAAAAACCCACGTGACTCAAACATTCACCTCGCTTAATCAATTTAACTTTTGACCAGATTATCATATTCTACTTGGGCTAAATACCTTCATACAAAATGTATGTTCCAGCACGTGAAAAAAAGGCAATCCGAATTTTGAAGGCCAAATACTAATTAAGTGTATGCTATTATCAGATTCGACCCACAAGTTGCAAGATTTTTCACTGACGAGTCAATATTAAAAGATAAAAAAAAAGTTATAAAACCACGTATTGAGAAAACATATTGAATTTGTTTATTTCACTATTTAATCAGCACAAATTCCGTTGCTAAATCTATGAATTTATTCTACATGAAATAGTTTCCAGAGAAAGCAATTAATTTTTGTTTGCTCGTTTTTTAGAGTGAATTATGTGTTTTAATAAAGTTACTCTTTAATATGCAAGATAACGTAAAATTCATAGTTGGTATATAGTCCCGTTATTCTGTTGTTGTGTTATAGTTGAGTTTTAGCAATTTTTCAGTTTCGCTGTTACCGTCCATGTGGTCAACCTAATTTTAAAAAAATATCTCAATTTATTGTTTTAAAAAAGTTTATTATTCAAAAAACGATGGACAAAATTTACACAACGCACCGGTTAACAACGAAAAGTAATTTATTAGGTACTCTAGCTGCAATTCGATTTAATATGTGTACAAAGTGATGTAGCGCTTAGGGTACCAGGTTAACGATCCAAGGGAGACGGTCTAATTCCCTTCAGAATCCTTAGTATTTAAATCTTGGTGCATGCATTCCTTGAATTTCGGACTTCGGGTGGAAAAAAGCAAACCTTAAACGATTTTGTACATCTGGGTACAACCCGTTTCTCGTATTGAATTAATGAATTTATTTCGCCGATACAATCATTAGTTATCGACAGATTCCCGGTGGAGCTTATTACAACAAATTGCATCTGTGAAAAGTTCCTGGCGAACTCAGAAATATTAAATGTTTCCAGTTTAAATATGGGTGTCTTCAACTGAAACATGCACGGTGAAATTCTAGAACGTCAAACACCGACAGCACGAAATAGTGCTTCGCGCGTCTGGTATCTACGTAGTTTATGGCTGTACGTTGGGTTATAAAACAATACACGTTGTTGCCCGATAACGCCTCGCAAGCAACATCCAACCAACGCGAAAGAAAGACAGTGAATCGAGAAGAAAACTATAACTCAACCCCAAAAGACGTAAAAAGATGTAATTTTTTAAAAATCCTGCTGACTTGAAATCGTGGGAGTTGCAGAGAAGATCAGCTACGCTAGTGCAGAATGTGAGTCAAGCTAGCGAATATTCAATGCGGAGGTTTTGAGAAGTCTGGCTACAAATCATTGTTATCTCTCTCAGTACCCACGAAATTGTGGCGAAAACATTTATGAGCCGTTTGGATTCAATGTCTTATTTGCGCATCTGCAGCTCTACTTCACAGTCAGTGAGTGGATGTGTGAGCTCTAGCTTGTCTTGAGGCTCTACTGACAAACCACAGACGTAAAGTGTCACAATAACCTTAGTCTGATTGGTGCTTGCAGTCAATGGACGACTTGAAGTACACGTCCCCTGACGTTACCGCAGGGGAAAAATACTATGGGAAACAAAGTTTATTTACAAACATGCTGATTTGTTAGTTGGTAATTGCAGAAAGCAAAAATGTTGCGCATTCATAAATTTGCACGCAAGGGTAAAAAATAGTAGTTTCTACTTCATGGTTAAGATACGCAAATACATAAGATTAATGTTCACCTGAAAAAACGGCAAATTCCAAACAAATAATCAATTTTCTTGACGTACGTATCATCCGAGACATTTGACGACAAACAGCTAAATGAAGGTTATGTTCGGCTGCGGTATCCATGGAGATAGGAATTGTATCCCACACCTGGCTGAAGCTCCGCCTCTTTTCAAGTCGTCCATTGAGAGACATGTCTGGACAAAAAACAAGTTGCCAATAACCATGAAGCACAGCTGCCGATGTGCACGCGAGGCATTGAAACAAAATCGTGCAAAAATCTTTTTGCGACAAAATCGTAGCTGTATCTCTCACTTATTGTTCTAGACTGTCACATAAGGCAGTTTGTGAAACACTTCTCTAGCTAAGTTAACATCATGATCCTGAGAAGTTCTTTGGAAATCCATCGTCGTCAAGAAAAAACGGAACCAGCGTCACTCATTTAGCATCTTAACTAACACTAGGTATATTCATTAAAAATAGGGACTTGAAAATCTTGCGTTTTCAATTAGACACAAGCTAGAATTCAAATAATTGAAAACTCGAGACATTTTTGCAACTGGCCCTTGGCTTATTTGTAGAGGCACGAGTATTTCGTGTATTGATTCTAGGTCAGGTTGAACGTCAATGATGTAGGCCTATACTTCGCTATCATTACTGTGATCGTATGGCAGTTGTTCTGATACACATTTAACGACTGCAAACCAGTAATAAATAAGGAAATAAATCGTTGCAAGCACACGTGGTACCTGCGTGTACTGTTAGAAGCCAGTGTGTGTATAGGACTGACAAGTTTAAGCTGCTACCACATGAATACGCGAAATAATCGCGCATCAACTCATTTGACATCTCCTGAAGGGCGATGAGTTGGTTATACAAACGCAACTAAATGCAGACCCAATCATGTGGCTTCACTGTATAAACAAGCAGCCAATGAGCAGCTTATGTATCTTAAGTAACCAATAGTGCTATTACGGTGGCATCTGGCAAATCAGCCAACACAATCAAAAGCTCGCTAATGTGGGGAAATATTCAATCTGTCACTTTATAATGGGCAGCATATGTATTAATTTATAATGCTGAAAGGAAGGAAGGATAACACTTAAAATAATTAAACATTATTCCTATCATTAAAAAATTCAATCAAATATAAGAAACGTTTTTCTTCACAAAAGACCATTACACGTTCTGTACATTTGATGTACTTTACCTATGTTCTTTGTTCTAAGGAACTGGATACACGATAAAAGCTTACATAACTTTGTTTCATTTTACACCGACTTGTGGTGCTAAAAAGAAACTTAAAAAATTTAACTGTCGCTGTGGCACAGTTTAAATAAAAAAATTCATTATTTTATATGCATTTTGTTAGTATGGTTAACACCGCAAGGTAAACATATGTTGGCTAAATAAGATATGAAACATTAATTATGTTTATAATACAGAAAACAGCAATTAGCACTTACTCTGGTAAAAAAAAACATGTCATTGACTTTCTTGCTGCTATGGATTGCGGTGTCAAGTAAGAGGGCAAAGTCGTTAGCACGTCTAACCAGTTTTTAAGTGAAACTTCTGTTTGAGATCCTGTCTTTTTGCATCTTATTATATTATATGTCTTAAATATATACCGTACCGTTAAAATATCTTACTCTGTCATACCTAGTTAATTAGCAAGTGCATATTCGACCTTATAATGAGTGAAGGGCAAGATTATATACCTAAATCGCAATTTTTCACTGTAAAATAACGAAGGTGTTAAATTTTTGTTGAAATGAAGGCGCTGCCCTTGAAATAGTAGCGAAAATTCCGTTGAACCAAAACACTAACGATAGCAGTCAAGATAAGCTTGCTTGCAGGTATTGTCCGCGTCAGAGGTCTTGGAACAAAAAGGTCCTAAGGCCTACTCTTGCGCATTATTCGCATGCCACATCGCATCTACGCGCGCAAGTGTGGAACTGGCTACTCATCTGCACATCTTTCTGGCAGCCGCCTACGTTTTCTTATGGGATAGTTTGGCACAGGGAAAATATCTGCCGCTAATTTAGCTGCTATCGCTAAGGAACCAGAAAAATACGAAGCTGTAGTAAAATTAAATATAAATAGGTTTGGAAATCGCACAAGTTATTTAACTTAATTTCGAAGTGAAAATAAACCAATTTCGCGTTTTACATTATCAAAATTTATGTAATTAAAAATTCAGGAAAGCTGTGTCATTGGTCAGTTTGCAACTATTACCGATACCAGCGCTCACGCGTGGCAGAAATTTTTCCTGTGACAAACTTTTTACATTTATATTTCTAACCTGTAGTAGAATGAAACTTACACGCGCGGAAAAATGCGCTGTAATGTACAGGGAAGTACTTTTTTTACGAAACAATTCCACATGCGTCCATTTTGCCTTTGTACGAAAAGAAAACACGTTTGACAAGGACGAAATATAATTTGTACGACACCATGCTCATTATAAACAATGTTTGGAAATTCTCCAACATTGCTAAAACCATTAGGCCTATTATTTAGAGTACATTTTTAATGATAGTTAGGGACCCCTGATTTTCGCGAAAAGAATTTTGCCGCACTTTATTTCAGTGACTTACGTGCACATCTGCAGCTCTGCTTCATAATCAGTGATTGGACGTCTTAGCTCTGACGTGTCTTGGGGTTTTACTGGCAAATCACAGACTTGTGACGTTGTAGTAACGTTATTGTGATTGGCGAAGCCAAATGAGAGACATCACTTCACGAAGACGCGCTGCCAATAACCATGAATTAGAACTGCAGATGTGCACATAAGTCACTGAAACAAAGTGGGGCAAAATTCTTTTCGCGAAAATAAGGGGTCCCTAATGATAGTCAATTCATATTTATACTTTCATTTTTGTAGTTCCCGTTTAGAAAAAAAAAAGTATCTTCTAGGTGAGTAATAAAAAATAATTTCTAAAAATTTAACATACACGTTCATTATGCAACATAAAAATGTGTTAATAAGTCAAGTGTGCATTGCAACACAAGTTTAAAAATAAAATACACAGCATGCACCAATCCCCTTAAATTCCAGTAGTAGCTGAGTAAAATGGAAACAATGCGAGCTCGCTTAGCGCTTGTACGATAGTGCGATGTTACGACAGCTATCTGCAGTTTGCGATCGCACATATGAAATGTCGCCATGTCTAATACTGAGACATTTGCGGGGCGTTTCAAGCATTATACAGTGACCTCTTCCGGCAAAAATGGAAGCAAAATGAGACAAATGAAGGTCTAAATTGGCGCGCTGTTATTGCTTCGTTATGGATGTGTGATGTAATCATTTTGGTCAGTGCTTTAACATCGAGGTATTCAGCGTTTGTGAGGGGTGACATGAGGTAAGTATGGTGCAGCGCCGGAATGAAGGAGCGGGAGAAACGGCAGATCCGCAAGAAGGCCCGACGACCAACGGCATCGTCCGGCACGATTCCCACATGCGAAAATTCGGGGACCGACCCCGCCGGAAATCAAACCCGGATACCTTTCGGTTACCGCTGCCCCGTTTGGTTTGGAAGTCGCAATGGATATAAACTCGGCATCTTGACGAAATCGTTTTCCTTTCATACGTCCTGTTGTGTTGTTAGTTGACATTGGTATTATTCTTCTTCAGTCGCGCTAGTTTATTTACAAAATTATTCGTCTTACGTTTCACTAGCGACAATCGCGATTGCGTTAGAGCATGTTGCATTGCAGCCGTACGCGTCTTCGTAATCGGCGATCGCGCCTCTGACTGGCTGGTCAATTTGATCGCAGTGTCGCGGTCGCAGCGCAAAGTCCTTTTTACGCTTAGGAGCGATAAGACAATACGCAAGTACAGAAGTATAGCCCTTATCAACCCTCCTCTTTCAATCCTCCGTCGCTCCAAAGTACTTCAGGTAAGCGGCACCCTTAGAAGGACAGCAGACATCATCTCGTATCTAAAATGTCCGTACTATCAATCAACATAATGAAAAATGAGAAACCTGGTAGTTTAGTAGCCGTAAACTTTAACAAATGGTTTTAAAATCAACTACACCGATTAATGGGCGTGTTACGATAGTAAGTATATGAATGGAGATATTGTCTCGTGTCTGAAATGTCCGTACTATCGATAAGCATAATGACAAAAATGAGAAGCCTGGGGGATTCAGTAGCCGTAAAATGTAACAAACGGTTTCAAAATTAAAAACACTGATGTATGCGGGTGTGTTTAGATAGTAAGTAGGTATGGAGATATTGTTTGTCGTATGTTCGTGGCAAGGCACTTAAATTTGTATAAAAATGGTTTTATGATAACCGTAGAATTTTGTCGGTATTGGCCTCACCAAATTATCTTGTCGTTGTTACAACAATTTTGCAGGCATTTATAAACTTTACCCTGGGTCAGCAAAAAAATGTTTGTGGTCACCACAACAAAAACAAATGTCACCTTTATAGTGACCAAATATTTTATGGTAGCGACAAAGTTTTTTTTTTTTTTTTTTTTTTTTTTTTTTTTTTTTTTTTTTTTTTTTTTTTT
>PNEQ01130531.1:15520-45808 GCA_003012365.1 Medauroidea extradentata | reverse complement strand
TTATTTATTTTTTGCCACAATGGCAACACTGGAGGCTACGGCTGGTAGTTTATCAGTGATTTTGAAAATATTTGTTTTAAGGCAAGGTAACGTTCATATCAAAGTATCCCAAAACAAAATTGTCACCACTGTATCAAAGTTTGTACCTTTTTTTGGTAGCAATAAACTTAGTGGTTTTTTTTTTATCTTCAAACTTTTTGCATCCAAAGTATCACGACATTTGTTATGAAAATAAGCCAAAATCAAGAAAAAAAAATTTTTTTTTTTTTTGCGAAAGAACGGTGCAGCAATTTACAAAATTCCTACACAGAGTTGTGCACTGTATGAATGCGAGTAGTCTTGAATTTTTTCAAATCATTCCGTTTAGAAAGTTTTCAGATTTTTTAAGCCAATGTGAAAAAAAGGTACCTATAATTGCCTTAACCACACCGCCATTTCATCAACCCCTTATTTTACCCCGAGTAGCTGTTAAGCCAATTTTAATTGGACAATTTTTGTGACCAATCCAAGCGAACACGAATTTACACCCAGTCGGGCCAGGGAATCGAAACTTGTCCCTCTCGTACCGTACACCGGTGCGTTTTCAATTACGCCACGGATGTCTACAACAATCGAAGCAACCGCGGCTTCGTTTGGGTGTCGGTAAGTAACCGTTGTACGAGGAACTGTCCAAGACTTAGAAAGGAGACAGGTGCCTACCGTGTGTGTGACCTTGACTTCTTTGGCCTGCCGAGTAAGGTCAGAGATATCCTTTTGAACACGGACAGGCGACGTGTCTCCAACCCGCTACCCCGGTTACTCATTCATAGAGTAGCTCAAGGCGAACACAGTTCACTGCCGCTGCCAGTAGCGTCTTACGTGCACGGCATGCACATGAACACGTATTGGCACACCAGTCTTGTCAAATGAAGCAAGTTAAACTGACGGTATTTTGGTCTAAAGGACCGAAATTTAGTTTTTAATTTAATTTAGTTTTGCCCCACAAACGCATGGTATCCTGAAAAATAAATCGATTTTTCCGGCGTTTATAAAGTATTAATTCAAGCATTTTGGCATGTCATTGGGAACAGTTGTGCGACTCGATGCATTTATTCTGATCGTGTCTGGCAACAAGGGCACAAAACCTCACAGAACACACTAATTTTGTTTTGTAAAAATTACAAGAAAATAATTTGTAATTTTACAAACCTTTGTAAAATTACAAACATTTTCCTTGAAGATTGTGTTTTTCTAGTTATAAGTATTTTCTTCTATAAAAAATTTTCAAACATGTGTATGTCAACCGAAATCACGGGTTGGTGGGAAATTACATTCAAATCACGACCTCTGGTATTAGCATTTTTCTGGAATAAATTAATTTTCATATAAATTGCGAGCTACTAATTAAATAAAACTAAGCCATTGAACTGTGAACTGAATAGGCCTATGTAAACAATACACATAAAATAGAGCGAACAGCACGTAATCAAGGTGGTTTGTGGGTAAGGCATGAGGTTACCAAGCGCTGGCATGAAGATTGGAATCCTAGTACATCAGTGTACTTTTTTCTCAAAATAATTACACGTCAAAATAGTTTGACAGTGATTTTAATAAATGAGTTAATTTTCATGACCAGAATAACGTCAATATTTCAAACTTCAATTGTTCTTCTTGCATGAACAAATACAAGTCTATACCTTGTAATGTTATAAACATTGACTTTGTATGTTACAACAGCATTGGTAGTTTCCGAAGAATTTCAATGGCAACTGGGTTTTCAAGAATTTTCATTGCAAATGTAAAAAAAAAAAAAAAAAAATTGGAGTGCACGAAAAAATGTTGCTATTTGCATTTCTATACGAACACGTGATAAAAGAAACTAATATATATATATATATAATGTTTTTAGTGGTTAGAGATACTTAACTTTTTTTTCCGCCTTCCTAGGGTTATTTGCACTTCGGAGGCTACATAAGAGAAGATTCAATAAGGGCGATACTGATGCGCTCACTCAGTACCCCACTGCTCTTATACGCAAATATTGTGTTCCCGCCGTATCGCTGGAGCACGGAGAATTAACCTGTGAACCTTTCATAGTATTATTGGAAGTTCGTTGCAGGACCCTTGAGTAATTTCGTAGCAGTCCGTGTACTAGATGTTGAGCTTGAACAATGAGAAAAAATCGCAATGAACTTTATGTTTGTGAAGTAGCCTACTCAACAGCACATTTCTGGTATGTATATAAATTTTATTTTTGTAGAACAGCATATTGGGAATATGTTTATTAGTGTTGCAAAAAAACGTGTATGTCTAACTCAACGCAGCGTGATTTAACAATTAAGTTATGTGCCAGGAGGAATTTCTGTTCTTAGAAGAATAAAGTACTTACGGTGACGTAAGCACAAGGAACGGACGCCTCGCAACTTTACTGGGGAACAATGTACTGTCATGCAGTTTATTCGTCGACAAGGCGAGTCTAGAAGACCTTGCCATTTCAGAAAAAATGCGTCGCGTCACTGTTACCATTTTAACGTTGGCTGTGTCCATTTACACAACATGAGTCAGGACGGACTGTGTTAAGTTTGCGCGGTGGTATCTTTTGAAAAGGTGGCAGAAAACGTGTTTGCAGTTTGTCCGAAAAGCGACTGTAGTGGTAGTAGGCCTGACGCTACCCTGTAAATCGACGTTAAAATTATATTTCAATCATAATATCAAAAAACACTCGGTATTTCATTGTTTTTACACTATACTGAGACTGCCTTAACTTAATATCATGTGCTATCGTATTTCACATTTTAAGTAAGTAAATAAATCAGTAGATTTTCAGCGTAGCACTAATCTCAGTATAACTTTGCGAACAAACTGAAATCACATTTTCGACTAATGCGTTTATGTAACATTTGAAGCACAATAAGTAAGTATTTAAAGACAGGTACACTACAATGTATAAGTCAAGAACAAAATTGTGCAATTAGATAAGACTCTGCTGTTTGCACAGCATGTTTCATATACAGTATAAAGGTAGTCAGTCCTGTACTTTCATTCGTTTCATAATTTCACACATTAAACATGAATAGCAAAATTAACACACTCCGGCGTGACTCAGCCTGTTCGTAAGCAAAAGCAGATGCTTTTTGAAAACAAGGAATAACACTTAGTTATTTTTTTGGCTGAAAATCTGGGTATTTTTTTAGGTTTAGGTTGGTATAATAACATTAAATAAAAATAAATCTTTCCCTTCCAGAGGTGGCATGCACGCGCTTCATATATTTCAAACCGTTCGCCAATAAACGTGCGTGGGGCGAGGAGCGTTGTCATGGGTTTATCTGTGAATGAATGCCTGACTGAATTGTTTACACCCAAGAGAGACTTTCTGTGCCTCACTAGTATCACGGTTGATTAATTGCGCATGACGGCACCAAACAAACCCTAAATATTTTTCCAACCATCTGGTGGCATAAAACTGCGGCTGGACAAGCGGAGAAAAAGCGCTCATGCAATATTATCCGTGCGTATTTTATTTTATTTATACGTTTCAGGACAATTTTACCTTGACAGTTCGTGTCACTAATCATGCTAAGTTTTTCATTTCTTCGTAATTTAGTATTTAGAAAATGTTCTTAAAAGTATGACAGTAAGAAATTTACTGATTTCCTTACATTGGATAAGCGTAGCTATAAAATAATTCATACAATAGTTAATAGTTAAATGTAAGTAAAAAACAGCACGTAGATACGATTAAATACAAAAACACGCGACGAGTTAAAATAATATGTGCAGTTACTGTAAAGTAACATTCAGAAGATATGCTCGGCGTTTTCATTTATGACACAAAAAAATATGATTTCTGCATGAAATGTGACACGAAAATTTTGTCTTCATAATTTTTGTATTTTTACAATATATAGTTTGCTTTGTAGACACATATTGTGCCTGTTTTTTTTTTTTTTTTTTTTTTTTACTGTAAGGAAAATTTTTTAACTTTCGTAGTTTTTGTATAATGGCACGTAAAAGTTCCAATTTGCATAAAACGGTTTTATGATACAAAGGAAGCCAATTGACTAACGTAAATGAAATAATTCTCACTGAAGGACAGTATCACTGGCTATTCTAAGAATGTATAAAAACAGAATTGAAAATTTTTTTTATGTTAAAATACTGACGTTTAAATGAAACATTGCTAATTTTCTGAATTTTTATAAACATACAAAAAAATATTCAATGCGATTTTATACATATGTTCACTCTAAATCTGAATTAGTGAATATTCACCGATTCACGCCTATAGATGGAGCAGTTTCAACAAATAGAATCAGTGAGAAACCACTGTGAAATCGGTGACCATTCACTGATTCCGATAAAGAATGCCACCATTCTACAAGTGAAGTAATGAATGCCCACAGATTTTCCAATAATTTTTCACAGATTCAGTAAGTGAATACTGTTCTTTGTAAACAACTGAAGAAAAAAAATGTGGCTATTCACTGATTCACTTGTGAGATGTTGGCACTCTTAAAGGAAATCAGTGGATATTCACTAATTAAACAGTGACTATTTTCACTTATTCAAATGGTTGAATCTGCTCCATCCATTAGCGCGAATCAGTGAATATTTACTAATTTAGATTTAGAGTGTTGGTGTAGGCCGTGACAATATCCAACAGTGTGAATTATTTCATTTCCGTTAGTCAGTTGGATTTCCTCTCTAGCGCAAAATTGTTTTATGCAAATTGGAACTTTTACATGCCGTTGTAAAAACTTTGAACGCTAAAAAGTTTTCATTACAGTAAAAACAAGTCATAATATATCTCTACAAAACAAACAGTATCTCGTTCGAATATGCAAATTATTTAAACAATTGAAATTTTCCGAGAAATAAGTTCCATTCTCGCTAGGTCAAACACGTAAATGTATATTCCATAGGATGAGCTAATCACTATTGTGAAAGGAAAAAATAATTAATTTTATTGCGAAACTCTGTAGTGGTTGAAATCGTAAGTGTAAAGTGAAATTGTATGTGTCTATACTATGTGAAATAACAGACCATACTGACAGGAAAACCTTGTACAGCATATCTCAACAAGTGTTTACGGAAGTAAGTTGCTAGAGTTACGTAGGGTTCACTCAATGACGTGAGCGCCGGAGGTTAGGTTGCGACAAAACGCCGGTAGATAAATCAGGACTTTAAAACGGCGGGAATTCAAAATAAGTCTAAATATTCCATACGTTAAAATATTTTACTAGATGCGATGACAGCAGCACACATAAAAGTTCAGTGTTAGGTAGCACTGGACAGTTAACATAAATTGCTATTCACTATAAATGTTAAGTACCAAGTTCCAACGTCTCACTGCATACGTTTTGATTCGATATTTTGAACGCTATCCGTGCAGTTTAACTCTGATTAATTCACGGTTGACTGGAGTTTAAATATTTCGCCCAACTTAGCGTGTTTCGTTTAACACGAGCACAGCATGCTCCCGAGCAGGGTTAACCTAGTGTTGGCCGAGATGTCGATCGTGTTAGCCATTCGCCTAACGCGGGAGATCTCGTGGTTGAGGCTACACGTATTGTATTTATTGGGTTCCTCGGGGAACGTGGTGGGAATAAAATCAACGTTTCTTCGAGACACGAAAGCAAATCCTCGCACAGGAGCCGATATAGAAAACGCTACATGTTACTATAGATACAGAGAGCGTCGTATGTGCTGCCTTCAATATTCTACCCTCCCTTTCCTCTTCTTTTATTTGTCGGGTTTTGTAGTGATTTACCGCTCAAAGGGAAAGAAGAAAACATAAATAACTACGAATATTCTTGCCCGATACCAGTGGCGGCTCCACAGGGAGGGCCCAGGGAACATGGCCCTCCCTGTTTGTTCTGAAGGGCGGGCTTTTTTGGTTGGAAGATATTCAAAAATATTTTGATGTTCTTGTAAAATTGTTCACACAACCTACTTTCCTCATGACAAAATATATTTTCAGTGAGTGATATATTGTGCTCTGAGGCACGAAAAATGCTTTAAAAGCACCATTTTGCATCTTGAAATCCAAAATATTCCGGGGGGACCCCCGGACCCCCCTCTCGCTTTAAAGGGGGTTATGGTCCATAGTTGGGGCAGAAAAATATACTAGGCCCCTCCTGTTAACTCAACCTGGAGCCGCCACTGCCCGATACGACAAACAGGCATACTGTAAAAAAAATACTTGTAAATTTATTACGCCTATGTATATGTCGGTTAAGAAAGTTGGCACGGTAAAATTGTTTCCCGTACATCGATAATAGCGTTACTATAAACGTTAAGGAAATAGTCAAATTTATAGTGGTGTTACCAGGCTGATATAGTAACAACGGTGATCGTTTACTTTCTTTACAAGCTAAATAATTGTAAATATCCCATACTTTGTATGGGTTAAAAACTTTCACTATTATGTATAGGAAGTTTTTTCACAATGGGCGTATTGCAGAGTTAAACCGATCATTATAGCTTGAACGAATTCGTTGGTAACATGATGTAGCACAATATTGAGGTTGTTGAAGTTTAACAGTATAGTACACAGCAGACAAGGTCATAAAAATCTTATTTTATGCCTGTAGACACTAATAAGTCAGAGAAATTAAACTCTAGTACTATAAAAACCATTTGTTCACTGTAAAAAATACTTCCTAAAATGTTTATGAAGTAATTAGCCTAAATAGAGCATGGGGCAGTTACTATACTTCATCCTTGTAAATTTGCAAACTTTTACAGTTGTTACAATACAAGTCTAGTGACTTTAGTATACATTTGACTGTTTTATAAAAAGTTTAGAAGTGCTACCATGGATGTCTGGGAAACAATTCTATCATACCTACTTTCTTAGCGCTCCTATACGCACGTATGGCAAATAAACAAAATATTTTTTACAGTGTTGATATTCAAGTTTTTCTCAGGAACCCATTAAAATGTGACAAATACTAGGGAGATAATAGAATTCGCGTTGTTCTCTCGAAGCAGTCTTAGTTTAAAGCTACTGCACAATTGATTAACGTTAGTCGTCTGTCGTCCCTACCAATAACACATACGGCTTGAGATTTCCCATCGAATTTCAAGTAATGTAGCGTTCAAAATTTACCGCCTAATTGTAAAGTTAGCAACAATTAACGCGATACAACATCTCTTAATAAGTGCAAAATCCACTGACATTTCCACATCACTATTTCGTCGCCGGCTGCCTCGCATATGTATGAGAATATGAAATTGTTCACTGGTTTAGTTAACTGCGCGATTGTTCAGCAAATAAGTAGAGACGTGAAAAATTCGCGTTTTCTTTCAGGCACAAGCTACACTGTAAGAAATTGTTAGGACCTGTACCACGCGTGCGTATAGCAGTGCTGCAAACGTGCGTACTGGGAAGAATTTTCTTGTGCATTTATGGTACTTATCCTATTAAAGTATAAGAAAATGTAGTACGTATAGGAAAAAAAACGCTAATTTTGTATTAGAATGACACAATACTGTATGGTGAAATCCCCATATTTCGTATAGGTTAATTACATCCATTTCATGTATAGGATATTTACCAAACAATTTTTTACTGTGTAGAATTCCATCAACTGTAAGTTCGTGCTACTTTCACAATTGAACCAATATTATGCATAAAGGAACCAAGCACGATATTTAAATATTCTGAAATTAGTAGCAAATACATGAATTTAAAACTTACATGCTTTAATAACTTATATGACATCGTACGGAATCAAGTTCTGCAATTTTTTCATGCATGCAATCGTAATTAAATGCAGCTGTTTATCTTTGGACCTAGATTTTTTCAGTTGCATCACAATCGCACTTGGTTATTTTATGCATAAAGTGGTTCAATTGGCCGATGACTAGAGCCCACGATTTTAGGTGAAAAGAATTCTGCAACAATTTGTTCCAATGCCTTATGTGCACATATGCAGCCCTGATTCATGATCAGTGATAGGCTGTTTTTAACTCTCACCGCCTAGGGTTCTCCCCGAAAATCACAGACGTGTGGTGTCGCAGTAACCTTGTTCCTGTTGGCACAAGTCAAATGAGCCACTTCTGTGCAATTATAAATTCTGCCAATAATCAAGAAGCAGACCTGCAGATGTGCACGCAAGGCATTGAAACAAACTGTTGCAGAATTCTTTTCACCAAAAATCGTGGGCTCTACCGATGACTTATTTAACACCATCTTGAAGTAGATGAGCTAATTATAACAATGTAACTAAATGCAGGCCCATTTCACTATTTCAGCGAGCAGCCAATGAGCAGCTACTGTCTAATTGAGAACACAGAGTTTCTTGCAGGCTAGCCTACAGGTCAGTGAACCAGTGAATTTTTGCTGTCTCTGCAAATAAGTAATCAAGTGTGCATACCTGCACTACTGTAAAACAGTACTGCATTCATCCACATGCCTTAGTTTGTGTTATAGTTCCTGTGTGGACATTTGCTGTGTGTAGAGATCGAAAAAATCGCGGGTTCACAGACCCCACTGGAAAATCGCGAAAATGTTTAAAACAGTCTCCAATAAAGTGTATTATATTAACCGTGACACGTGTGAACAGTTTAGGGACAAATCACACACACTGTGGTCCAAGCTGTGCAGTTCTAACTGGGCATGTTGTAGAGAGAAAAAATGCAACAAATAAACGATAGCCAATGTTGACACGAAACATTCAGTGCTATATACATCACGTTGGAGCCTAGCAAACAGTCAACTATTCCCTCGAGTTTCCAGTGTCTCTACCTATAGGCTAGCCTCCAAGAACATGTGTGTATTCAAGCAGACATTATCTGCTCACTGGCTGCTCGATGACGCAGTGATATGGGCCTGTATTTAGTTGCTTCTGTACTATTGGCTAAGCGACTTCCAGGAAGTGTCAAATAAGTCACGGGCCAATTGCGAAAGTGGCACGAACTTACAGTTGCTGGAATTATAGCTTGGGACCAAAACAAACGCGGATTTTTCAGGTCTCTATCTATGTAGGAGTTTAACACTATATTGTGTGTGGAAAATAAAGGAAATGCCATACGGCGGTGCATGTAGCTCAACGATACGGACCCTTGTTTTTCGCGAAAAGAATTTCCCCAGTTTGTTTCAGTGCCTTACGTGTGCATCTTCAATTCTGCTTCATGGTTATTGGCAGCGTGTCTATGTGAAGAGCCGTATCTCGTTTGACTGAGCCAATTACAATAACGTTTCTGCAACATCACACGTTTGTGATTCGCCGGTAGAATCCCAAGGCTCGTGGGAGTCAAAATATCCTATCACTGTACAAGAAGGAGAACTGCAGATGTACACGTAAGGCACCCAAAACAAAGTGAGGCAAAATTCTTTTCACGATAAACAGGGGTCCCTATTCAACGACAAACCACTTCCCCCCCCCCTTTTTTTTCCTAATGTTTCCCTTTTCCCCGGCGCACCAACTGAACAACAGCCGCTGTCACGCACAAGTTAAAAATCAAATTGAAACCAGCCTAAGAGTTCTCTTAAAATAAATAAGTTTACGTACGGCATTTAGACTAAAGATTAAAACATTACATTTTCATTGAACTGTTGTTTATATACATGATAGAGATGATGGTATATCGCAAAAATGTTATGTGCAACATACCCTTGAAAACACTACAGATTCTTGCAACATGTATGATTTGGCTGTTGTATATCTGTCACAAAGTATCTGTCGGCAGACCAATAATAGGCATAAAATATTACAATAGCGATTAAATTAGTCAAATAGGGCAGCAGCTCTGCGCACAAGCGAAAGCCAGTAATATTTTCACATGCTGAAAGTAACGTTGAAACCCAAAAAATAGTAAAATTTTCCCGCGATAAACCGTTACCTCTAATATTAGATTACACCGACGTTCAAGATTAACCATAAAAAATACTGTTATGCTTGTCAATATGTTATTAATAAAAAATTTATCGGTGAACTTACAATTTTAATCGATTTTGCGGATTTGTGGTTGTTCAAAAACTTTTGTTCAGAGGCTAATAAAGGCACTGAATTCTGAAATTATCATTAACAGTCAGTGAACTCAACACAGAATGCTGCAGGGAAAGCGGATTTATGGTCAACATAGCGATCAAATCGAAATTAATCAGAACACGTAAGGACGGCTATATTTATATATACAAGAAACATAAAATGTCATCGATACAATTACTTTGGTAAGTAAACATCTACAGCCATTAAGAACGGTACACAACGCATGTTCTTCACTGGTTTTAAGATCATCCGAACACTACCGCAGAGCATATATAGCTTTAATCATAATATTCGTACAGTGCAATTTCGTAAGGAAATTCTTGTACGCTGATTGTTGTCAACGCATTTTTCAGTCAAGTACTTGGAAGAATGTTGAAAATTTTGAAAGTGCTAATCATCCCAGAAACCTATTAGATCTGCTTAGATCAATGTTTACAAATACAGTCTAAAATAAAATCAACTTCGGCGGTCTGAAACATTTTACAAAAGCGTAGCTTAGCAACAAGTTAATTTTTTATTTAGATAGTTGACTGCTAAAGTAGTGACTGCAGGATGACGTCACAAAACGTACAGTAGAGGTAACAAGTATAAATCAACTTGGAAAAAGTTTCTTGTTTGCAGTAATTTATTGAAAATATAGATAAACGTTGCTGAATGTTATCTGTACAGTTACAAACAAATTTATCGTAAAATCTTCAGCAGTTATTTACAGCGTTATAAAGAAACATATCTACGGTATACTGAAAGATTTATACCTGACTCTCCACCTCTCCTTTTTTTTTCTCCTAAAATTCCTTC
Organism: Medauroidea extradentata; assembly: GCA_003012365.1. Taxonomy (NCBI): domain Eukaryota; kingdom Metazoa; phylum Arthropoda; class Insecta; order Phasmatodea; family Phasmatidae; genus Medauroidea; species Medauroidea extradentata. Next base: position 35,033 of record PNEQ01130531.1, on the reverse strand, counting down.
ACCCTTCCCTTTCTCTATCGAAATCACTTTTTCGATAAGAGCATTACCTTTAGCTTAAAAAACTGCATGTATCTTGTGTCCCATAAATTATTTGGCTTCCCACGCTTCTGTTACAAGAAAGACGTCTGGCAACGATCCTCTTTGTGAACTGATTTGTTGTTTACGTAAAAGTATCTAACATAAAGTTTCACCCTAGTGGTGCTGGAAAACTTTTTCTCGAGAACTGGTAAACAGGGGGGAAATACATAAAGGCCTACTTGCAGCGTATGGGAGTAAAGACATCGCCGCATATCAAAACCGTAGCTGAACTGCTATATGAATTTGTACGTGAAATAGCGACGAGTTGAAGAATTAATTAAAATATTTTCTCAGTTGGTCGACTGACATATTCATTACAGATTCTGTATTACAATAACTCAGCTGTGAAAGGATGAGGCACTTAGTTGAAAGTAAGTATTTCTAAAATCGCACACGTGTATAAAATAATTAACTGGCCAATGCTACAGTTGTAAAATTTTGCAGCAGAAATACGCGCTACTTAATTGGTTCCCTGGCTAAATAACAAATTTGGTAAAACTGGACTTACGAGAAACCAGAACGCGACACGCTGAGCAGGCAAGGTATTGGGTCGTTTAGGCCGTCCATTGGCAGATTAAGACGATGACATCATCACATACTTCAACAAGCCTTCAGGTGTAACTTCGTTAAGTGTCACAAGTGCGTAAACAAAACTATTAAACAGAACGCTGCACACCTGTAAAAACAAACGCCAGAACTCGAATAAAATACACGAGAGAGAGAGAGTGAGAGAGAGAGAGAGTGAGGTTTTTTTGTTGGATCAGCGCTTTAAAACCAAGGTCTTTAGCGCTGGTGAGGGATGACATGAGGTGAGCATGGAGCAGCGCCGGAATGAAGGGGCGGGAGAAACGGGAGGTCCCCGAGAAAACCAGCCGACCAACAGCATCATCAGGCACGATTCCCACATGCGAAAATCCGGGGACCGACCCCGCCGAGAATCGAACCCGGATCGCCTTGGTGGGAGGCGAATGGTCTGACCATTCGACCACCGCGTTCCCACTAAAATACATGAAATGTGCGTAAATGCAGGTATGGACACAGCGGCAGGCAGACTACCCTCAATATTGCATTAGGCGACAAAAAAAACGCAAACTCGAGTTGCTCGTAAATCAACACTATAATTTGGCGGATGTCATTACTCAAATTAATGCCGTTGTGTTAGCAAAACATTAAAAACACTTTAAGTATATGAGACGAATACCGCGTAACCTGGTACTTAACCAAATTGCAACCATCACAGACGATGGGCAAGTAGGCAGAAGTGGATTTTGACCCGGTAAGTTACCATTTTCTCACTGTTCTTGAAGACTATGTTCGCACGACTGAGCATTACTAGAGAATCGTATTGTTTACGTTTTCTTATTTTTGTGTTGTTGTTATTGTTATAGTATGATTGAGTACAGTGTTTTACATCAATTTGGAAGTATAAAAGGCTGGTGAAAAAGCCGGATTATAATTTTGCACATCACGTTGCCTTGGGGAATAACAGTTTCGATAATTTTTATACGAACTTTACCATCTTAAGGTTTTTGACAGTCAAGATTTGTTTCGTGTGTACATGCTCTGGTGTAATATCAACTCAGTAAATTTACTCAGTAAGTTATAAAGCTGTTATTTAAATTGTCATTCAAAACGAAAAGTAACTATATTTATCACATTTTAACTGAATATATAGTTTGATATTAAATGACTTAAGAGTTTACGAAATATAATAATTTAATTGTTTTCGTGCGATATTTAAAAAAAAATACTGCTAAAATAAAGTCTATGTTTCAAAAAGACAAACAAGCCTGTACAAAATGTAGTTTAAACTAGTAATCACAAACGGAAATGTGGCACAACATGTATATTTACTCGTTTGTTATAATAGAAAACACCAGATCTATTGTAAAATATCACTTCAGAAACCAAAGCTGCTATAGCTAACTCCAAAAGTATTAAATTTTGTTAAAATAGGTTTCAAAATAACACATAGCCTACAACATTAACTCATGTCATGCTACGTTTAAAAATTGCCGACGTACAACAATAAAATCTGCTACAATCTCAGTCCTTTTCATAAATTGGCAAATATAAAGTTTAGTAACTATTGATCACGTAGAACCCGAAATATGACAGTAAATATTTGTACATTTATATTTTTCCATCTTCCAAAACTGTTCCCGAAAAAAATTTCATTAAAATCAAAGTTATGCCGATGAACGGTCGAAATGCGAAATACGTAGTTCTGAAAATATAACTTAACGAACGTTATTCATGTCGTGCTACCTTACTGAATAGCTGATATAATGCAGTTGAGCCTAATTTCGATACCTGACAATGTCGACTCAGATTTACACATATGTGAATCGTGCCGGTAAATGTTATCTCCGCGATCGCCCTTTTCTCCCGACATTACATTCCGGCGCCGCTCCATACTAATATCATTATCCCCCACCATCTTGGAAGTTAACCTATAATTCTCTTGCAATGATTCTGGATGACAACTTAATGAAAGATTATATTATTATTTATGTCAAACAGTTTACCCAGATTATATCCTAGGCTTTGTCGACGAGAACATTTTGATAATACAATTAGAATAAATGTTATGTCTCAAAAACAGAAAATACAATGAAATTGTCTAACACTCCCTCATAAGACAAATGAAAATCTACTTCAGGTTCCGACCTCGGGCAAGGTCATTTGTGTGGATCGGAGAAGGCCGGGTAGAAGGTTGGCCTCGACTGTTCCAACTAGCGAGACATGCCTGTCGCTCTCCGACCTGAAGGATGGATGAGTTGAGGTGAGATTGTGGTGGAGCAGCGGCGGAATGAGAACGCGGGAGTTCCCCGAGAAAACCCGCCCGGGATCGAACCCGGAACAAATTCGGATCGCCTAGGTGCGGGAGGCGAGAGGTCTGACCACTCGACCACAGCGACCCTCCATAATACAAATCTAGACACAGAATCTTAATAACTGCAGAGTTGCTTGCTAAGGCCCTAACGACAGCCAAGTATTTGGATTTACGTCTTAAATTAAATTAAGGTGTGCTCTGTACCACACGAACCTACATATACATATATCTCGGTACGACCCTGTGAGCAAATAAGTGCTTTTGTTTCCCAAAGAACTCTGAAAAATACCCGGTCATATTTTTTTATCATTTTAACGCCTGTAGCAATATTATACTTTCTACCAAAGCAGAAATTGGTTTGTCTGAAAGCGATATCGTGAACGGCGACTGAGCCCTGCTGAATATAACCAGAGACTGGAAAATTGCAGGACAAGATAGAATCCAAAAGCTTGTTCATACGTGTTGCTTCTCGATTGAGTGACGAATTACTAGGCACGCCCTGGAAGACTCTAGAACAAATATCAGGTCAACAGCAAAACGAGAGCCCAGTTCAAACTTGATTTAGACATGAGCCAATGAAGAAATAAAAGTTACTTAATAATGCATACTACCGTGAACTCTAGTCTAAAGGATGTTGAACAAGCGAAATATTCTTGTCTCTAAACTTATCATATCTCCTTCATTACTCTCACCAATACTCCTGAGCATGCAGCGCCCTTAAGAAAATTCCGGTGGGGAAAAATCATAATTTTATATTTGTTTGAAATAGTGCAAGTATTGTAGACGATACTTAGGAGTACATTTTCCTCTCTCAAAAAATTTAGTTCGGCCAGTTTGCCTACAATGGTATTTCCTAGTCAAAATTTGTATTTTTTTTTTGACGTCATGCATAGAGCCAGTGATTTTTTTGTGATAAGAATTTTGCAACAATTTGTTTCAATGCCTTACGTGCACACCTTCAATTCTGGTTCGTTGTTATTGGCAGAATACATTAGTGCAGAAGCGTGGCTCATTTGACTGTGCCTATCAGGACAAGGTTACTGCGACAAACACGTCTGTGATTAGCGGGTAGAACCCCGAGACGCTGAGAGTTAAAAACATCCAATCACTGACTGAGAAGCAGATCTACAGGTGTGCATGTATGGCACTGAAACAAATTGTTGCCAAATTCTTTTCGCCAAAAGTCATTGGCTCTAGTCATGCACCTCATGAAAACAAACACACATAATGAAATGAAATGATTCACATTGGAACTGCATATTACAGGCTATAAAGATTCAAGCATATAAAGATAATTTAAAAGAAAACTATGTATTTTTTTTAAACATCTGAGATTTGGATTTTTATGCACTTTTGTGCAATTTTTTATCATACAAAACTTTTTGATATTCTTTTCTATATTCTTCAAACCGTAGCCCGTAATATGTAGTCTCAATGTGAATTATTTCATTTAATTATGTTTATTGGTTTTTAGTTGTGTGAATGAAATAAGAACAAACATCATCATGGGAAAACAGGCTAAGCTTAAGTTTCCTTCTTATTTTTTTTTTTTTTTGCAACAGGAAAATGTTGGCCTGCTTTCAAGTATTGTCTACTAAACTAAAACAATTTCATATAAATTCAAAGGTTTTTTTTTCAGTAGAACGCCCTTAACAGCCGAGTGGGTTTCCGGAGAAAATAACTGTACATTGATCGAAGCTCAAAAAATCCACTAACAGCGAAAGTGTGAAACTTGTATATTTCAAAAGTGCGCGTTCAACCGTGGACCACGTATTCAGTACCGGTTCTGTCTGGAAGTGCGAGCTATTTAGCGGTTGGAAAGGGAGGGGGGAGTCTGAGGACCGTATCTATAGACCTCTTTTGAATGACAACAAACTGACTCCCGAGACACTGACTCCCGTGCTACCTTGTCGCATGTGCAACTGGACATTCACTCCAGCAGCCACCATTGAACAAGTAGCATGAAGACACAGAGTGTGTGGAGTCCGACCGGCTGGTCGTAGAACCAGCGACATTTCCGTGTATCTAATCATCGACTGAAATAAATGTTATCAAAGTCTACAACTAGCCAAAATTATACAAATCTTTACTGTGACAAAAATTATACTGTATAACAAAACCAATTTTCAACAAATCTATGTGTAGAGACACGATTATTTCGCATATTCATCTGGTAGCAGCTTAGACTTCTCAGTCCTATACACACACTGGCTACAATCGAATATTCATTGGCTTCTAACCGTACACGCAAGTACCACGTGTGTTTGTAACGATTTATTTCCTTATTTATTACCGGTTTGCAGTCGTCGAATGTGTATCAGAACAACTGTCATCCGATCACAGTAATGACAGTGAAGTATACATCATTGACGTTCAACCTGACCTAGAATCAATACGCGAAATACTCGTGCCTCTACCTATGTGACTGTTTCACGGAATCATCTCCTAAACCCCATCACCAAATTATAATCCAGTGGCGGCTCGTGGGTCGTTGCGAAGTGGGGCTGCAGATAGTCGGAACTGTACACTCTTGAGGAACGCGCCGTAGACCAACGACCATGAAATATTTGCCGGCAACTAGATATTTTGTGACCACTCAGTAATAAGGGGCACCTGCACATCAGCGTGTCAGTGGCTGTAGAGTCAACCAGCGCACAACCTTGTACAGCTCTTGGCAACTGCAGCCCTACCTGGCAACAACCCACGAGCCGCCACTGGAACAGACGAATTAAAAAATGAACGTTCTGCAGTGTTGAGCCAGAATTTTAATGAGATACCGTAATAAGGACATGAGCAGGGAGCTGAAATATTCGTGTTTTCTTTTGGGAACAAGCTATAATTCCAACTAATATAAGTACGTGTTACCTTCGCGATTGTCCCTCGACTCTTATAACAGTTCCTGGAAGTCGTTGAGTTAATAACAAAAACGTAACTAAATGCAGGCCCATGTCGCAGTGTCAGCGAGCAGCTAATGAACAGCTGTTGTCAGCTTCAGTTCACATACATTCATGGAGGCTAGCCTACCGGCTAGTGAACCCACACATTTTTCCGGTCTCTAGACATGAGTGAACGCTAGATAGACTGTGATACATAGCGAGAAAAACTGACTAATTTCAGAGTTCCAATGTAGCGTGTACTCGCCCAAGCTTCATCGTTTGTTAGTGGTGTTTTCCCACGTGACTGGGCCAATGAGAGTTCTGGTATAGCATAACAGTACGTTTACGAACCACCTGTAAGCTGTTAAAATATATCAAATAGTGTCATTTTATGTAAGGCGTAAAAACTAGAGGTGTGTAAAACGTATTTGGCCGCTCCACACGAAGGATTCGTTGCTTTCCATCGCATGTAGAGACAAAGCTTGTCTTAAAAATAAAGACGAGTCGATTTCGAGGTTGCTGAACGGCATAACATGAACCATTAAAGACGATAAAAATATCAAATTAATATTCAGTACACCTGTATAAGTGAAACTGTTTAAAAATCGCATAAAGCAAGTAATTTGCAAGCTATCGATATCTTCATAAAATAAATCTAGCTAAATTCCGTGCTTGTTCTTAAAGCGCATTTTACAGGCAGGTATTAAAATATGAATAAACCGACGGGTAGTTTTAAAATTGGTAGCTACGTGTACAGCGTTCTAACAGAAGAAACACGTGAATGCCAATTACAGTCAATAGACCCAGCGTTACAGTGCCGAACGCAAATGTAATACAAGTTCTTTCTGCACTAAACAGCCGGATATATACATCTTTTAGAATGAACAGTAATTTATAAATGACACAAATTATTAACACTGCGCGTCAAAACGACAGTTGGTATAGTCTATAACTACAGTAATTTCTGAGACACGAAAATGGATTAACTTTCCCTTTTAAAGAATTATTTTATTTTAACTAGTGGCATTTTCACATAAATGCTCCGGGTTTTTCACATTACAATGTTAATAATCAAAATAAAATTTTCATTTAAAAGCAAAATCCTAATTCTTCAAGCAAATTACTAAAAGCAAACAAAATGTACAGCAATTAGATCTATGTTCTGGCCAAATATCGACTTAAATTTAATATCGCATCCGAACTTCCTATTAAATAAAATTAAATTATGTAAATTGGAGATTCCAAAAAAAAAAAAAATCCCCCCCTCCCCCGACCAGGAATCGAACCCAGTTCATCGTGGTAGAAGACGCCAAACGAGGACCATGAGAATCTAGTGACTCGCACGTCACATACATAAACAAATACGTTACTGAATTCAACGTTCGCAAAAACAAATCTGCTAAAAGAGTACGAGTATGTGATAGATAAATAAACGCTATAAAAACCCAACATTGAAATTTAACAGTTTTAGAAAGTCAATATGGAAAAACATTACAAAACAACAATCCTATATAATGCTATTTGTCAAGTTAATGAGCGAAAATTTACCCAGAATAATGCATTTGTTAAGCGTTATCTCTCGCCTACCACGAGCTTAAAATGCATTGCAGCGTGTTCGTAAATACGTTATTTTACGAAACTATTCGACGTATGCCCATTGTGTCAATGTATGAAAAGAAAATACACTCCAAATGATAACTGAAGGGTCTTTTCAAAGCATCACGTCGATCAGAAAAATCATTTCGGAGCACCTCAAAATGGCTGAATACACCTTTTTTCAACCTGCTATATCTGAATAACTACTGACGGGATTTGTGTTAAACTACCGTAGAAACAAGCCATGGACTTAGCTTAAAACTTTCCGTCAATAAAAATATGGGGTCACCACTAAAAATGCCAGTCAGGCGAGTGATCTACGATACCACTGCACGCTGTTTCAATGTCTTGCAGTAGAGGCGATACCGCACCAGATGAGTCGGTCAACATCGCCCTTCGCGCCGTGCCTCACTCACACACACACACACACACACACACACCAACACGGCCAGTAGGCGGGAGCCGTAAGAGGGAGTGTTAGACATTTATTTATTTATTATTTTTTTTTTTTTTTGCATTTTCAATTTTTGAGCCATAACATTTATTCAAGTTGTATTATCAAAATTTTCTCTTTGACAAGACATAGGCCATATTCTTGATAAACTGCTTGGCATTAATAATACTGGACTTTTTAATTAATTTGTCATACAGAATCATTGCAAGTGAATTATAGGTTAACTTTCAAGAATTATTACAAGTCCAATATAAGATGATCAAAAATATATATATTATGCCTCAACATTGTCACATTTACAGAAAAATATTTTAAAACAGACATTATCGCAGAAAATCGATAAATAAAATTTAGCATCCCTCTTAAATGCACGAGATTTCGGCGTCGGAGATTGTTCTTCAGAAATACGTTATTGGAAAACCGTTATTTGCTTAGAAAGTTAGAACTACCTGTTATTTTAAATTATTATTGCCTTCGAGAAACGTACAACTTTAAACTGATGCTTTAGCGCTGTATTATGTGCTCTCTTAACCCCCTTCATTACTTCTCGCGTATATCGCAAAACTAATGAGCGCGCAAAGAAAACTTCCCTAAACGGTAGTTTGGCGTGGTTATGAACTCCTTTTATCACGCCCTTCGGATCAAAAGTAACGATGAAATGCATTAAGATTCAATGCTAACCTAATATTAATGACGTCATTGTATTCAGCTGTGCACGCTTGATAAAATTAAACGACATGTCGTTTGCTAAATCATCGCTTTGCGATACGTCCGTAATAACACCGCTACAAAATTAACCATCTTATATAAGCTGTCAATAAAATAAATATTATGTACACGTTACAGAGTAACGGATTAAAAACTTCCAAAATTAAAACCGCAGCCATTATTAACATACCCTGCTCGTCACAAAGCAAACTGTGCTCATAAATGGAAAAATGGGAATCATCGAAAGTGTAACAACACCTCAAACCACTTAATTTATTTAGAAAAGAGTAACTATTTTTTAGTTTGATTATTATTATTGTTAAATGTTTTGACGATGTAGTCTGCGACGTAGTGTATTATACACTCCTGCAGATATGAAGGGCGTCGTTACTTGCAAGTTTCTCAAGGTGTTTTCTAGAAATAAATCTGAAAAAACAATCTGTAAAGAATAATATGAAGCCACAAGTTTTTTGAAGTTGCGTAGTGTTTTGTAAAAATTAAACATTATAAATGTTTAATACCTGGTGTGACGTAGTCAATCTACAGCTGGATAGCGTCAGACTCTACATGTGCGTGACGACGGGCGACGGGAAAAGATAACAGTTCCCAAAACGTTGAATTTGTTATCGTCGAAGGATGCCTGCTACTTTCATTGTTGTGTGTGTTTACATCAAGTCATATTGTTCGTTGTGTTATTTACGTTTTGCTCATCCAGAATTGTCGCTATTTTCATGGCAATAGTCTTTTCAACTATATTTTTATTTGTTATGGCTTCGTTTTCTTTTACATGCCGTGTCAGTTTTCATCCTGTTTCTTAGAAGATTTTTCGCTGAGAGAGTGTCACGTCTCCACAAGATATTTTCATCAGTGTTGTTATTGTAACTAAGGTTGTTTAATGGTCTTCAAGCAATTTTGAGGAGGAAAAAATGGTACAGTAGCGAGAATATCCACGTGAGCATTTCCCCCAAATTTCCCCAGAGAAATGTTCCCCTAGCCGAGGTGTAAAATTTTGCCCCGATAAGTAGGGACGAGAATTTTTGGTGAAAATATATTTGCCCCATTTTGTTTCAGTGTCTTGCGTGCACACCTGCAGCTCAACTTCATGATTATTGGCAGAGTGTTTTTGTGCAGAGTCGTTATGCATTTGACTGTGCCAATCAGTACACGGATAACTGCCACACATCACGTCTGTGATTTGCGGGTTTAACCTCCACACGCTGGGTGTTACGGCATCCAATCACCGACCACGAAGAAGAGATACAGGTGCGCACGTAAGGCACTGAAACAAAGTGATGCAAAAATGTTTTCGCGAAATTTCCTGTCTCTACACATAAGCAACCAAAAACCTCCAGATATGAGTTGGCAACACTGCGGGACGCTGCGGCTGCGACAGCGGGAATCCCAGCCGGCCGAGGACGCATGGAAACAATGCGTCTAGCACGCGGGCAGGGTGTGTTTGTTGGATAGGAGAGGTGAGGCAGGGAAGCCGTGACCACCCCGACCAATGGGGGGCGATATCGAGCGTTGAAGGCGGTCTCCCTGACAACAAAACGCACGGGTGTTCCAGTGCCGACGTGGCGTGAGGTCACCGGGAGAACTCGTACAAGTTCCGGGTTGCGAGTGTCCGGTGGTGAATTACCGTTGCACACGCCCTGCACATAAGGAAATAACTGCCTGAGCAAAGAAAAGAAAGTACTGAACTGATGCTCTGTGAGTTAATTAACCCCTTCGGGGTTTCTTTTCATTTATTAATTCTCAGATTCTTCCCGATCGTGGACTCCAATTGAATAAAGTCGCTGTCGAGTCGGTGTGGTTTAAATGACGTTACCTTTCTCTCGTCTAGAAAATATTTAATACACGGGTTGACAAGCAGGATGCAGAATGTAAAGTTAGAAAGATTATAGAATTTCTTGTGAGCAAGTTAGACAAGTGACAACTTCTATCGCTGGTAGCAGTGGTATATGGGTACAAGTCGTTCTGGATAAAGTGATCACTAATATCTAACGTTTTAAAAATATCACTAGCCGTTACTGAATATAATTCAACAGTAACTACAGTCCCCTTACTGCTTGTATGGTTGGCAGCGAAATTACGCAATATAATTCCATGTATTTTCTTTTTTAAATACAACAATACTGAAACAAAATCAACCAAACTGGACATTATTTTATATGATTAATAAACTTTTTTGATCAAACTATATATAGGTACATAATGACTACACAACACAAACATAAAATGACGTGTCCAGAGAGGTTAGACATTTCCCGTTGTTAGCCAGTACAAATTGGTTGGAAATACAGTAGAACTTTAGCAGGGTTTTTTTAGTGCTCACTTTATTCCGAACTACCTGTAAGGAGCGTTTTTCATGCTGGCGCTTACGGAGAGAACTTCAGGTGCAAAACCAAATATAGCCGAACGACGAATTTCTCTCCATAAGTACCAGCACAAAATTGAAACCTTACCGACACCATCGTAATTAGAAGCGAAAATTTTCCCTTGCCAATCTGCAGTAGAATGCACCTTTGGAATGTAACAAGGTCAATGCTCTTTTCCTTGTATTTTTTTACGCACTGGAGCAATAAAAAAGGAAAGCAAATGGGTGACCCTGGTATATGTGTCAAGGATAATACGGAGTACTAAGTTGGTACGAAGTGTTTTCATATTATGTATTACTCTGCGGTACTTTTAAGTGGTGATGAGATGCAGCAAGAAGTCTAAAATAACAAGCTTGTAGCAACTTATAAGGGCCCCAAATACATGTTTTTAATAGGCGTGCGGTATCGTTAAAACCATATAACTACATCATGTTTTCTTTTAATTAATAAATATATTGAGTTACAGCACCGTTCATGCGTTAGGAGACAACTTCTCCAAAAAATAAGCATTCGCCTGTGAGTGATATTTTCATGGAAACTAATCTATGTATTAGAACACACTCTTCACATGGAATATACAAAATTTGTACTTAGGTTTGTATATCTAAAGTTTGCGAGTTAATAATTTGAAAACTGTAGAACTGCTGTATGAACAATAAGGTGCAATCCCAGTACTTATACGGACACTCAATGAACAGTTATGCCGACCAACAATATATCCCAACAATAAAATTATGGCCAACCAATGAAATATGTTTGAACTACACTACAAAATACGACACAGAAACCAATATTTAGTGGCAGCTACAAAATATTTTGTTAGTAATGACCCAGTGAAATGAAATTTTGTGGTCACAACAAAAACATTTTGTCATCACCATTAAAATATTGTGGTCACCAAATATTATTTTGTGCTTACTACAAAATAATGTGCCACCTCACGCGTTCCCGCCGCAGGACGACCTCACAGTTGAGTGGTTCCAGGGACGTGTCAGCTACTCAGTGAGTGGAAAGATGATTGGAGTTTGGCGAATTATATAAAAAACAAATTTCTCTCTTGCAATATGATTTGTCACTAAGGGATGATCGTCTGCATTTTTCCTTACAAATAAACCAATGTAACTCTGCAATTTAAATACGGAAAAACGAGAAGGGGGACGAGAGACATCATTTGTACCCTCAGGTTTACTTAAGGCGGTCAACCTCTCCCCCTCCTCGCCTCTAACACTCATTCTGTTGAGACAGGCCTGAGGGGTTCCGTATAGGCCTACATCAACGTGACTGTTCAAGGTTCAATGTCAACTCTAGATATACATGTTTCACTAGCCGACGATACCAGGAAAGTATACTATTGCTGTGGGAATTAAAGTACGGTTTAAATAAAGATGGCATTCAAGTCTGCTTGCCGACTCCCCATTAGTTGTTCAAACAACAAGAAAAAAGTCATAAATGTTTTTCTGCTTGTTTAGTTGTTACTGCTCTGATCGGAGTAGTAACATTTCGATGGCTTAAAGCACAAATATTGTATGTCCATTTTTAGAAACTGTAAAAGAATATTTCATATTGTTCTAACAACTACCAGTTGCAAATTATAGACGTATAATTTTTTCTCGTGATTTCATCTAAATATACAAAATTAAGCAAGTTACTTCTGCTAGGAAGTCAAAATTTTTTTTAAATATATTATTTAGAAGATTTGCTTGGACATACAATAGGTGTGATTTAAGCCATCGATTTAAAATATTGCCGCCGCTGTCTAAAAGAACAATATGTTACGAAGAAAGAACAACGGAACCTGTTTCCACAGTTACATAAACAAAAATGAACAGCAACACATATATTAGTTCTGTTGATATTACGATATCATGAAAGTTCGGTAGATGAGAATTCTAATCTGATTTATGTCCCTATACGAACGTCATCATTATTCCTACAACAATGCATTCTCGGTCCGAGCGCTATACCCTAGTTAATTATTCATTCACTACGTCCATCTTCATTCCCGATTTAATAGCTAACGACGCCCGCGGAAAGGTTTTCAGTTTGGTTCATCCAACTGATGGGCATTCCGAACACTAAAGAACAATTTTCATACGAAATGTTTGCTTGAGAAAACATTTGGCAGATAGATTTATAATCAGGCACCTTGTTCAATTAAATGCTTAAATTTTTTCGTTATCAGTTATGATAAACATTTGTAAATCCAAAGTACAGTACGCATTTTAAATATTTAATAGTACAGTTATTTCAGTTTACAAAAAACATTTTTGCTTCAAATTGTTTTTTGCTGCTGGTATTTATTGGAATATTTCTTGCCGTTAACACTGTGAAATAGTAGTTACAATGACTAATGGACGCAAAGTACACATGTTCCTTTCACGATAAAAATGTATGCTTGTAAATTCACTTTTAATGCCAGACTTACACGAGTAATGTTTGATTCAACAAACCTCGATGGTTGGCTATCAGACTTGTAGATTTTGAGTTCAATGTGTTTTACCGGAAAAACCGGCTCAAATCGAAAGCGTTACCATTAAACGTTTTGAAGAGCCGCTAAATATAGTTCACTTTTCAGTGTTTAACAAGGTAAGATAAATCTTAAACCCGTTTCTGGTCACACTGCCATTAATGCTGGTAACGACACATCCGCGTAGTAATTATTTTATTATACTCTAAAAATGTGTACTTTTACAAGGAAACTTCTTGGAAACACAGTAATCAACGAAAATTTCTTGTAAAACCATAAGGTCGTTCTTGTAAAAATACAAAATATTTATTTGAAAAATGGCAATGAAAAATGGCTTTGTGTTTGTACTTGCAATAATGATAAATAAAAACTGAAATATTAAATTTATTTCAATTTTATTCTGATCATGAAAATTAATCAGTTTATTAAATAGCTGTTTAACAAGTAATTTTTAACTGTATTTATTTTCGATAAAAAAAATTAGGGCGCAACAGAATTAGAATCAACATCCTTTCATTTAACGTCTGCACACCACCCTTAGACCACCGCACTTTTTTTTATTGCATATATTTAATGTACAGGAACGACTTAACTTTTTTAAAATTTTGTAGCATAAAAATGGTATAACTATTCACTTCATTTCACCACATTCATAACGGAGGATGTGATCAGTGTAGAAATAAGACGTACATATATGATTTCCGACAAACACGTGATATTGGTAAACTACGTAGATTCCCTAGTTTTTTTATACAGAAAATCCTTGCAACTTAAAAGAAAACATAAATTTACACGGAAAATAATTATACTTTTACAAACCTTTCTAAATTGCAAAGAAATCTCTTGTAATTTTTACAAAAAAAAATCGTACAGTGTACACATAGCTAAATCCAGGGTCGTGATTTTCTACTTTTTATAGCGAAATATTTTATCAATTGTTTCTTTCCCTAACTCCTTGTGATATACGCTTCAATCAATCCTTTCGTTATTTTATGTCTAAACGCACACTCAAACACTCATACATACACACATAGCTGTATGCTTAAACCACAATATATACACTGTATGTATATATACACACACTATGCATACATATATATATGGGTGGGTTAGTTGACAAGTGGTGTAAGTCACAAAAAAATCGAAAATGGACATACACCACTATAGAATTCCTGCAGTGAGATCTACATACTTACCAAATGGCGTGCGTCCTAGTCCACTACATTTTTCCATTGCATTAGCATTACGTATTAAATAACGCAATCCCTGAAGTTTAACACAGATACAAACTTTAAATTCTCTCTCCTGAAATATTTGCATTTCGTAAGTTATGTAGACCTTACTGCAGGAATTCTATAGTGGTGTAAGTCCATTTTCGATTTTTTGTGACTTACACCACTTGGCAACTAACCCACCCATATATATATATATATATATATATATATATATATATATATATATATAGTGTGTGGTTTAAGCTCCGAATGGCCACCACGGAAATCTATATTCGATACTTAATGAAGTCTCGCCTAAATTTCTGCGTGCGTCGAACGTGGCATACATATCCATTGGCTTGTGGTTTGTCATGGAATATTCCCCGTTTCCCTACTCTTCCATTAAAAGTGCTGTGTACAAGTTGAACATTATTCCGTGCAAATAAAAATAACGAATTTTTACTGTCGAGTAGCCTTGAGATTTCAAAGAAAAAAAGGCGTCACTTCCACGAATAAACCCGCAAAAAAAATATTCCTGATAACCAGGAAGTATCCTGCTGTTCAGAAGCGATAACAATGAACACTGTTACCAACTGAAGCACCCGAGGCACAATAAAATAGAATACTATATATGAGGGGCTTAGAATGATGGTGGTGTAAGTCACTTTTATTAAGGTACTTTTTTCATTCATATTAAATGTTTTAATAAGTTCCGTTTTACTCAGTTTTTGAGGTAAAATTCAAGAATAAAAAAATGGGCGATGTATTTTTATATATAAAAGCAATTAATCGTTTTTGTGAGAATTAATTTGCAACTTACACCACTATCATTCTAAGCCCCTCACATAGACCAATATCCGACAGCTTGTATGTACAAATCTGCGAAAACTCTGATTGTGTTACCACCTCAAGCAAACACATAGCAGCACAGAAGGCCTACATTTCAATAATATCACATTTGCACTGCCAACATAATGAGGTAAAGAAAAACATTCTTTATTTTGAAGAACAGCCAGTTTTCATTGCCAAGACAGAAAATAATATACTAACCCAAAACCAGCAGTTCGTCAAACCAATAAACAAGAGAGAATTAACATTAAAAGAAAAGTAACACTATTAACATATTCAACAGTTCCACAACATTCCGCTAAGCTATGTTCCACATTCTTGTCTTTGCCATTATCATAAAGTTGTCGGGTATTGGTATGTACCATATTTAATAAAATCTTATCTTATTACTTAACAAAAAAAGTAAATTCTCAAGTATTTCTCGAATAAAACTTTGACTCCTTTTTGTACAGAATGAAACATTTTTCAGGTACGTATCACCGTAATTCTGGTACGACCGGAAACTCTTGAATGCGACACTCGTGTGTGATGAGAACGAAAATGTATGGGCTGTCGGAAGTACGCTCCGGAATTGGAGAGAGGTGATCTCGTGAAGCCAGTGTGAGACCTAGTTAGTTACAGTTTATGCAACAGTTGTGATTTAAACTATTAGTATAGATGCGTGAGTTTCACGGATTCATCTGACTGCAGTCTAGATTTCTCAGTCATTTACAAGCTCTGGCCACGATCGATTATCCATTGACTTCTAACCGTACAACTCAGCTACGGAGCGGACATCACTTTTCAACGTCTTATTTTTTAGTTTTATATTTGTACCAGATATTTTTATCTTATTTTAGACATAAATTGTGACTAAATGTTTTTCTTATGAAATTTTTTTATCTGTCGTAGTTTTTGTGTATTGACTCGTAAACGTCAACATTTGCATGTTTCGGTTCGCTGATCGCCACTAATACCAACTGACATACCAAACTGAGGGGGGGGGGAATACAGAGAATAACCATGTTGTAGGCTACAACGTCTTCTATGTAAAAGCAAAATAGAAACTTTTTTGTGGTTTTAAGTCCACCCCTACCCATTTATTTGCGATATTTGAATGATTCTTGCAATAGGGATGTAAGATACACTGAAGATTTTTGTTGGATACAAGCCATTGCTAGCAAATGTTGCTGTCTTCGTTTCTTCGTGTTTGTGTTGTTTATTTTCTTGCGCTTTGTCTTTTTATGTAAGTGCGGGTTTTCTGCGACAGTATATAAATTTCTAACTATCACAAGCCATGAATAGTTGATAGAAGTTGGCATTTCATTAGAAACCATTTTCGAGTAAATTTTATAGTAATGTTTTACCTCTACAGTTGTACGTGATGTCCTTGAAGAACACTATGAATATCGTTTATAATTTATCTAAAAAATTAGAGGCCTACATTGCACAAATGTTGTGGTAATCTCAGCTGCACGCTGTGGTGTTTTGAAGACATTTCGGTATTTGTTCTAAACTTAACGACATATCTTCACCAACAATGTACCTTAATTCGGTAGAAAAAGTGACGTGATTGTCACGTGTAATTAACTAAACAAACATTTGACTCGACGCATTAAACTAAAATGACGATGCATCTGGGAAATTAATAACTTTTGTATGTACTCTTGCTGAAGACGAAATACTCAGTAAAATTTGTAATGTTTTTTTCTCAAGAAGCCACTCAAAAATAATGAAACAACACTATTGTTTTAAACAAATTAGCACTGTTGTGTAAATTTTCGACACAAACTCCTATTACTGCTGGTTTGAGGCAGTAGAAAAAGCTAATTTCCGTCATAGTTTCGCTAGGATGTCTCCAGAACTTTGGTTCTTGCACAAACAATAATTATGCTTTATTTTCAAAACTATCATTACCATTCCACAGAGAGCGGAAACGTACCCAGCAATTTGGAGATAGAGAAAATACAAATTAACACATCCTATCTCACAGCACAAGCTCTACGAAAGTATAACTTTGTTATGTAATTACTGTATTTATTTTTCTTCTTGCTGCTGATTGTCACATCTGTTTTTTTTCTACGAACGCCTATTTGCGAAAGAAATGTTTCTTTAAAAAATACTTCCGACACGCGAAAGTACTCCGGAACAGCACACGAAAGAAAAAAAATAACTGAAATGAAGTGAAGAACTTTTTTCAAATTCGTTAACACATAACACGAATTATATTCGTTAGAGCTACTATTTTTCAGCTGCTACACGCGTGAGTAAATTAACAATGAACTAAATAGTTTACTGATGTTTGTTTGATGATTGTTTAGTACTGATAAGTTGGCCACTGTTATTAGTCTGTGTGTATTTTATGTAGTAGTCAAATTAAACAGCTACAATAAAAATAGCTAAATGATACATATTTCCAAAATAGAAGAGCAGAAAAACTAACTTTCTTTAATACAACTAATAGATATATGGAAACAGGTTTCGTTGACATTAAAATGGACATACAAACACAAAATACAAATTCTTGTTAGTGTTAATGGCTACATTAAACAAAATGAAAACATTTGGAGTGTACAATGTGAAGAGTATGCTGTTTAAAAAGTTTCGTTCAAGATGAGATATCGATTCACATACAATATGGAACTTTTTTCTGCTGCATGAACTAGTAACAGGAAAATATATTTTTAAATGTTATAAAGCAGGGCTGTCCAACAGGCGGCCCGCGGGCCGCATGTGGCCCGCGGACAACATTTGTGCGGCCCGTGTGTCAAAAACAAATGCGTGAGTCGACGGCAAAATACGAGCCTAATCCATACAACCGGACAGAGGCGGCCGTGGTGCCGCGGTATTTAGCAATACGAGTCTTGACGCATGGTGTTGAGTTGCAAACCAGATAACGTGGCGGCGGCACCCTATATTCAAAGACAGCATGTTGCATCGTAATATGAGCTGTAGCGCTAGTCGATCTGTTTCAAACAAACATCAACCCACTCTCCCCCTCCTTCAAATATGTGGAATGAGAAATGTACTGATAGCTGCGACGTAATTCAGTTGCGCAGACTCATATCACAGTTATTTTTCAGTGTTCGGCCTAGTGGGGTTTACTGTTGTGAAATTAACTCTTAAAAGTTTGACATGAGTAATAGTACGAAAAAAAAGGAAAATTGAAAATGGAAATAGAGCATATCAGGAAAAGTGGGAGACTAATTATTCTGTCACTAACAATAATGGAAAGCTGCAGTGTTTGGTTTGTATGCAAGTAGTGTCAGTGCCCAAGGAATACAATGTGAAACGACATTACCATACATGAAGATAAATATGCCAAACATAAAGGACAGTCTCGAGTTGCTTTGATTCAAGAGCTCAAGAAAAAACATAAATAGCAGACAGGTATGTTTAATAAAGTAACAAAGAACCAAACTTTAGCCTTACTTGCATCGTATGCAGTTTCCCTTGAGCTTGTTAAATATAAAAAACTTTTTCAGATGGTAATATTATTAAGTGTGCAGTGGAAATGGCAAAAATATTTGGGGATGCAAACATGGCAGACAAATTCGATTCGGTGCCTCTCTCAAACCAAACTGTACGAAGAAGGATCACTGGCATGGGAGAACAAGTAGCATTGACTTTGTCTGATGTGATAAAAAGGAGCTCTTATTTTTCGTTGTGCCTTGATGAAAGCACAGATCAGACAGACGTGAGTCAGCTTCTCATTTTTGTACATGTGACTGGAGAGAATTTTACTACAAAAGAATAACTGCTGGATCTTTGTTCTCTTCATGGGACAACGAAAGGGAGGGACATTTATGATGCAATAAATACGTCTGTTGATAAATTCGGTGGCTTTGATAAGTGTTCATCGATTGTGACAGATGGCGCACTAGCAATGGCTGGAAAGAACTCTGGCCTGGTAGGAATTTTGAGACAAAGCGGTGTTGATTGTCCCATTTTTCATTGCATTATTCACCACGAGGCATTATGTGGAAAACCAGTTAAACAAAACGAAGTGATGAAAACAGTGTTAAAGGTGATAAACATGATACGCGGTGGAAACAGTGCTCTCTTGCATCACCATTTT
>PNEQ01130531.1:0-15420 GCA_003012365.1 Medauroidea extradentata | reverse complement strand
TTCTGACTTTCTTCGACAACTAGCATTTTTAACTGACATCACAGGTTACCTGAATGAACTCAACTTGAAACTCCAAGGTAAATACCAAATTGTATCAGATTTAGGTGTGTCACACAAATGATTTTCGCATAAAGCTGGACTTTTTCAACACAACTTTGAAGAACAACAGTTTGACACATTTTTCATGTTGCAGACAACTAAAAGATGAAGATGAGTCACTTGATTTTTCTGAGTTCTCCGTGAATATTCAGAGCATTCTGGCCGAGTTCAACACAAGATTTGAAGACTTTGAGAAACTGAAGAACAGGTTTCTGCTAATTAACAACCCACTTGGTGCAGAGATACAAGACCAACCAGCCAACCTACAACTTGAGTTGTGCGACCTACAAGCTGACACGTTTTTCCTGACCAGAACAGAAAAAGGATCAGCCTTCTTCGAACTTATCTCACATGAACGCTTTCTCCACCTGTGTGACTTTGTTCGTAAAATGACATAAATGTTTGGCAGTACACACATGTGTGAAAGTGTTTTCTCTACCATGAAGTTCATCAAGAACCGATACAAGAGCTCTCTCAAAGATTCTTCTCTGCTGCACCTGGCAACAATTGAGATGGATGTGGACATTCCTGCTCTTGTAAATTCTTCTGACCATCCACAGTTATCACACTGAATTTTTTCATGCTGCTTTTTTAGGTTTCTTGATATGTATTTAATTTAGTAGACCTAAAATACTACCTTTACTTATTGGGCCTAGTAGTAAAATTGAAATATTTTTAAATTATATACTATATATTTTAATAACAGTGTTGATTGTGACCATATATTTCATGTTAAATAACAGAGAAATATTAACGCTGATTATTGTCACATCATTTTTGATGTAAATAAGTGGTTTGATAGGTGCGGCCCTTCTTTCAATAGACTGACACGTTTGCGGCCCTCGAGTTGATCGTAGTTGGACAGCCCTGTTATAAAGGGAAAGTTTTCCCAACTTCTGCACACAGCAAAATTAATCAGTATAGTTTGTAATTTAGGAACGTATGTTTTAATATGTCCGCACAAAAACAAAAGCAAAAAAATGAAAAGGAGAAAAATTACTTAATATGACTAAAGGCAAAAGCGCCTAACCAACACAACCAAAAAGTACTCCATGCCTAAATTTCACACGTTTTGCTATGCTGCAATGTTGTGGCAATCGAGTTGATCATCTGGGCGCAGAAACTTACACTATAGGCCTAGTTAGAGACACTGGAAAATCGCGAAAATTTTTTAAATAGTCTTCCTACATACTGTAGTATATTAACCATGACACGTGTGAACAGTTTTGGGACAAATCACGTATGCTGTGTGTCCAAGCTGTGCAGTTCTAACTGGGCCTGTTGTAGAGAGAACAAATGCTACAAATAAACGATAGCCAATGTTGACACGAAACATTCAGTGCTATATACATCACGTTGGAGCCTAGCAAACAGTCAACTATTCCCGCGATTTTCCAGTGTCTCTAACTATAGTATATTTCTCTTAAGAAATCAGTAACACTTATATACGCTTCTTTGAAACGGACGATTTAACGGAAACGAAAATTACTCTTCTTTTATGTGGTTTTAGTATGACGTGTTCCTGCTCATTAAGTAATTCTGAGACTTACGTCATCATACATAGAATATATTGCATATCCTAAGAAAATTCAGTAACTATTAGTTTACATAAGAGTGAGTGATAGTCCATCTTGAATTTTAGTATTTTGTGTCATAATATTTCTTGTGGGTAATTTTTTGGAACTTTAACCTAACTCCGGAATAGAATATATAGGGCTACTAATAAAATGTTAGACACTGTAAATATATTTTTGTTAGTGTAGTTACAGATCAAATTACACTTAGAAAATTCATATTACTTTTTTTTAAACTACAATTAGGTCTGTAACAACAGTAACGGAAAATAAACATTTATGGTGGCTAAATATCTATCAAAATGTATTCTATTCCGTAGTTAGGTTAAAAATTTGCCCAGAAGAAAAATTATGACACAAAATACTAAAATTCAAGATGGTGACTATATCTCAATCTCAAGATAAAGTTCTTTAGATAATATAAATGTCGTTTTCCATCGTTGATGGCATTTTCTGGGACTGTTGATCGTGGCACATATACACAAAATAAATTTTAGTGTTTTACAATTTTCATTGGATGAATATAGAACGCTAATAAATAAATAAATAAATACCTTGAATACTTACTGGGTATCGGTTTAATTTTAGAAATTAATTTATATTCGAATCGACCTATCTTGATGAGTTCGTGTCGCAAAATAACAACTATAACACGATATTACTCAACTAAGTGAAAAATTATATTACAAAATATATTCCCTACTTCGCTGCTGAAACTGTCTTACAATGACTACAGAAACTCACGTTAACAATTGACGATTAAAAAAAAAACAATAAACACATTTTGAATTGCAATATATTAGTACACCAACACTGGCCTAGTAAAACAATTACATTGTTTAGTTTCATGCCATTTTAAAAAAAAATTGTGAAACCAAATTTGTAGTAAAACAATATGTCACTGAACTATCATAAGTGTTTCGCCGGTCCTTGACTAATTGTAGAATTATAAATGTTAGTATAATATTCCAATGCATACTTCACAATAAAGGTTAAATGAATATCAAATAAATATACAGCATATAATTATTTCTACAATTTAAAAATGCCGTAACTTTATTCTTAATCTGTTAGCTCTGTTTTGTATAATGTCATCAAGATCTGTCATATAAATATTAATAAAGTATGGTTCGCTATACGAATAAAAACCAAAACAACGTCATCGTAAATAAGCTTATGATCCTAAACTTCTTGTAGGAACTTTATGCAACCAAAGAACAGTTTTGTCCGGCATTAATAAATTAAAAGCGGCATTTACTTCTTAACCGGTTCTGGGACACGAATTGAAATCCTTCCACGCCGAAGCCTGGCGTGATATCTTCCAAATCCATGGATGTGCGTGGTGAGTATCCATAAAATAGAAAAAAAAAAAAAACTAAAATATATAGACGGGGGAAAAAACTGCCACGGGATTTATAACGCTCTTTGACGAGGGAAAAAATCACCCTCGCATCTCCTGCGTGATATAGCTTCGCACCCGGGATATACGACACAGACCCTTGGAAATATTCAGAGTTTTTTTTGCCAGTTACGGATTACGTTTAAAACTGCGGTTGTCAGTGACAAATAACCACACTGCCTAGTGTGAGTGTGAGTGTGCCATGATATACATCACTGCACTGTTGACTACTGATAAAACTACCTGCCACCTATATTGTCGGTGTATTATTGTCGGATTCATAAAAACAGTGACTCTTCAAGACATTTTACAAGTGATGTATATACGGGAGACGTGACTGTATTTGTTATATGAGTAGGTTGCGTTGTTAAACAATATGCTTATAAAGTGAAATATCACTAATATTTTTAGTGCCAAAACTGAGCGAGGTGACGCAACGGTAACACGTTAGGACTAATATTAGTATAATTATTAACGAGGTTAAGTTATGTATTCTTAAGTAATTATATAGTACTGAGGTTTATTTTTTTAATATTATAATATTGACGGATAAGATCAATATTAAGTTGTATTATCATGTATTCACCATTCTGTGAATAGTTTCGCCTTCTCTTAAAGAAGGAACTTTAGATGGTAACCTTACTTAAATTAATTCAATACATAAATATAGAATTAATAAACAACTTAAACCCAATAAAAAATTAAATAATTCAAAGAAAGAGGTAAATAACATTTCCAAGATAGGACCCGGGTTAGATCCCCGTCTCTGGCCATCCTGATTTCGGTTTTCCATGGTTTCCCGAAACCACTCAACGCGAATGTCACACTCAAGTGTGGTGAAGAAGGGCCGATCGTGGTGGATGAGGACCAGCGTGGTGGAGAAGTGGTAAAACACCAGGTTCGCATTCGGAAGGACCCGGGTTCGATCTCCGGCTCCGGCCATCCTTCAGACCCTGGCCGACTCCTGCCGCCCCCCCCCCTCCCCACTTTCCCCCGTGTTCCTCTACCATGGCCTTGTGCTGTTTGAGGGTACGAGTGACGAAATAAAATAAAATGCTAATGGAACTTCTAAACGGCGCCGCAGTCGTCGCTGCGAAGTTCAGCGTTATCACTAATACAGTTACTGCCCAGCTGAAGTAGTCATTCTTCGAACACTCGCAAGTCATGAAATGGGTTGGACAGGAACGGGTTAAATACGCGTGGGAGTCAGGAGGGCTCTTATATCTGTGCTTTCTACCTCCTCTTTACTCTCATTCTGCAATCGCATAGCGAGCCCGGAGTTGCGAGATGCCGATCCCATTCCGCCATTGTTCTCTACCTACACTCTCCCCTTCAGAGATTCAGAGAGGCGACTTGGCGATCTCTTTTATCTGGTCGATTCACATTCCAGCCGCTCTTCCTCGTGGTTGCCCTCCCACCGGCTTTCACTGGGATTATTCCACTTCGCTCGAGGTACTTCCAATCTTCCCTAACGGCCCCACTAAAGTCTGTCCGTTGCCTCAACAATGCACGCGACGTTTAAAAAAAAAAAAAACGCGGTTCATGCCAGTTTCAACGGAATACTCCTGGTGTACGCTCTGAGTTACACTTAAGAATTCCCCCATTCATACGCAATGATTGATTTACGGAGTTGTGAAAAATCTACTTGACGCTGAAAGATCATAAACAGATTACGCTTACGAACGTCATTGTTGAGTAAAATAATAGAAACTGTTATATCAGGTGACTTAAATGTGGTAAGTTTAGCGGCAGAACTACGTTTCCGTATCTTAATTGTAAATTAAAAAGCACTGAAATATACAAGACATATTAAATATGGAGCGAAAAACTGTATCGTAAAAAGGCTGAAAGAATTATTTCAATATCTGTGCTACGTGAACTTTTGGATGTTATACGTTATGTTTATTAAAATGGAAACTAAACATAAAGACTGAAACTGTACTGTACGAATATTATATATATGTAAATACACTACATTAATACTATTCATAGCATATATATAATATATAATGTTTCGTAATAATTGAGAAGTTTGTGTAAAGAAAGGCATTTCGATTTTGCAGGTACTTCTCGATGAATTTTGATTTTAAAATATAATGTTGGTTAGTAATAGTATAAGAAGTGAGTAAAGTTCAGAAAATAAATTACTCTTGTTTGATATTTTTGCTGGGCAGAAATAATTTTGCATCCTACTGCTACTCCATGGGTAACGTTTAAGTTCTAAGACCAGAATTTTATTTTCTACAAGTGCCTATATAGGTAATGTATGTAGTTTGAAACTGCAACTTACGCTGTAGATTTCAAACGAAAATTGTACGGAACAGATTATCCAGTAATTGGTGATAAAACCTAAGAACTATTTTCACCAACCACTCTTGTGGAACAGTTTCGGGAAGCAAAATTTTATGTAACAATTAGCAAACAGTTCTGTCAAGGAACTCGAAAATTTTAACCAGGGCTTTAAAAACATTTTCCTTACCAAGAAAGTTGGACTCGCTTTCCAGAGGAGCCGGGTTCTTTTCCCGGCTCCAGCCATCTTGATTTCGGTATTACATGGTAGCAAACTCCTGGATTCAGCCTCTGGGCATAGCTGAGAGCCAATCAGAGGGGAGGATTTTGACGGCCTGGTGGGGGTGCGAAGAATGGTATAGACATCGAGCTAGATACCGAGGAGAGTTGGAGAAGAGGGTCGGCGAGTGAGTCTTCTGCTCCGGCGGCGACTGCATTTAGGGACTCTAGGTTCGAGTCTGGGTGCGACCCTCTGACTAGAGATCTAACTCCAACGGCGCCACGAGCGGTGAGTGTCCTGTTGGTTTAGGAAAGGAGAGCGATCCCTTACCTATCTCCTGTCTCGCCTTACCCTAACACTTCCACTTGCCTCTAGTTCTGTATTACTGTTATTCCTTGTTTCTTCTATTCTAATAAATTCTGTTACCTTTCATCTCTAGCTCTTTTATATTCCCCTTACCGGCTAAACTTTGTAACAATGGCTTCCCAAAATCAATCCAGGTGAATACTGAAATATTTCATTAACAAAGGTCATGGCCGACTCCTTTCCTAATTCCTATTATTACATGAAAGTTGTGTTTCATCGTCTAATGACCTCGCTGTCGACCAGACGTAAATCCCACTTAACTTACGTTATTACCAAGAAAATTTCGTTATGATTAGGTAAGTAACAGCCTCAAGTGTATTTGAAACTCTGTGCGATAAAACTATATTGAAAGACGACGTACACGGATGTATTTTATACGAGGTTCGAAACTGCAACTCACAAAAAATATTCTACATAAATTTTCTTAAGGCATGTTGTGATGGGAATAATAATAAAAGCAAATTATAATTTTACTGATTTTTTTAAAATTACAATTTATGTAATAAGAAAATAAATACCAAAGCTAAGATTTTCATATAGCAAGCAGTGCACAGTACTACTTCTTCCAAAAATTTTCTTAACAGTTTAAATTGCGGAGTAATTAATTTTAATATTAATCCCCCCTTTTTAAACTCTATGGGTGTATCTTGGTAGTTAGAGACCTAAACTTGCTTTTTTTTTTTTTTAACTTTACGTCATCTTAAAGTGTAGTCAAGAAAGTTCAGTGTTCATTGCTAAGAAAATTAATGTTTCCGAGGGTAGGTTTATGCAGGGTCAAAATGCCTCTAGGAACGTCCTCATTATTAGGAGTGTTGTAGAGCTTCTGTGTTTTCTTAAAACAACGAAGCAGCAGTTAAAAGCGTTCTCTACTTTTTTTTTCGCTTCAGGAATTTAATTATTATTCCTTCCTTACTCTGACGAAGACCAGGAAGCGAGCGTGTACTTTGTCCTGAGATATTACATTAAATGTTTGCTGACCTAAAAACAAGTTCGCTGTGTACCAGTGTGACTGAAAATTTTACGTAGGCTGGAAACTCGGCTGGTGAAGACTACAAAAATAAATTTCATTAAAAAATAGTTATTAATTTTAAAAATATATATATATTTGCCAGAATTTCTTGCCCTGTGTCCCTCTTCAACAGAAACAATTAGAATATTGCAGTTTTAACTCAGAACGTGTTTATATCCTCTCTCTTAATGTTGTGTGGGGATCTATTATTGATTAAAACACCGGCAGTTAATGTCCTTAGATACTTCGGAAACTCCGATTTTGTTCCGTCAGTCTCACGAGAGATGATATTCTGTATTGTTTATCGTGCTAAATATTATAATCGCAACTTCCCGCGGAATTCCGCGAATCGGCCCGCGAGACGCGTTCACCCTTCGTGAAGGTTGAAGCAGAATTCTCTTTTCTCCGCGGCTTCCCACAAACGTCCGCGGTGGCTCTCCGCGGTGGCTCTCCGCGACTTGTCCACTCCTCGCGGAGGCTGCCGCAGGAGTCCCCCTAACTTTCGCCTTCGCGCCTACGTGACGAACTCTCCTAGGACCGCCCCCATTTTAACTTTCAGCCAATCGCATCTCTCTTGGGTGACGACAACAACAAACACTGACATTCCTCCGTATAAATTAACATTAATATCCCTTCGAACTTATCTACAAAATTTTATAAAATTCAGATGAATGATTATGCAGTTAATATTAAATTGCACAGCAGGGGGGTGGGCGTAGCCACGCCTATCGGTGCCCTAATTTTCAGCATCCACACCGCGCATCCATCGTCGGGGCTCAAGGCTTTTCGCTCGCTTATCACCCCATGTTCTCCTAACTTTCCCTCCCCTGCTGTGTTAAGCGTCAATCTGCCGTACCACAATGCCGCAATCCTCTAGTCATACTGCACCTCTCGCCAGTACTCAAAACTAAATTACTCACATTAATTACGCTAAACAAACATTTGCAATAGAGTCACATAAAACAAACAGTAATAATCACCAATTTCAACTAGCTTTCTACGACTATTCTAACCTAATTTACAGTATTTACAATATATATGTTATTTATTTACATTTAAAGGTTATATGCCGGTTACAAAGTGTGTGATTTGTCAGAAAACTGTTCACACGTGTCACGATTGAGAAACTACAGTTTATTAGAGACTATGTTAAATATTTTCGCGACTATCCCAGTGCCTCTACCTATTTCATTTATAACTAGAGACATGCGAAATTCGCGTTATCGTTTGGTAGCAGGCTAAACTTCACTTTTCTATAAGAGCATAATCTGCAATCCAATTGGCAACGAACTTTTAGGTGTCGACATTGACGTGTGTAACGTCTTTACACAGATTGGCCTCTCTACTGTGTAAGCATTCTCCGCGGCAAGTCACGACAATATCGGCCAGCGAGAGACGTCGAACGAGCCTATTGTCACTTGGAGTCTAGTCAACTGTCAGAAAATAACGCGAATTTTGCAGGTCTCTACTGATTACTGGGCTTCAACGCACGTTCAGTTTATGAAAAGATTACTGGCTTCCGCTTGTACGTAGAATTGTTGCCCGATCAGACTGAGCCAATAAAAATTCCGCTATTGTAGTATTTGATGCTTATTATTGGCCTGCCGACAGCTACGTTGTCAGACGTGTATCATCCAGTCATATGTGCCACAAGAAACTAAAGTGTTTTCAAGGGTATGTAGGCAGAACAAATTTCGCGACATACCATCATTAGAGACACTGGAAAATCACGGGAATAGCTGTCTGTTCGCTAGGCTCCAACGTGATGTATATAACACTGAATGTTTTGTATCAACATTGGCTATCGTTTATTTGCAGCATTTCTTCTCTCTACAACAGGCCCAGTTAGAAATGCAGAGCTTGGACACACAGCATGTGTGATTTGTCCCAAAACTGTTCACGTGTGTCACGGTTAATATAATACAGTTTATTGGAGACTATTTTAAACATTTTCGCGATTTTCCAGTGTCTCTTAACTATCATCTCTACGTATCTTATGCACTGGAAACCAAGCTCACATCTCTGTTACATGGGTCATAACGAACCAAAGCATTAATCATTTACTGCAGCTGATGTTGCACAATTTAATATGGTACTGAAGAGGCTGATTATAACTTTTACTTTTTTATTTGTATTTTATGTCTCGTTGACAGCGAGGTCATTAGAGACGGTTGTACACAACTTTACAGCAAGGACGAACTAGTAAAGGAGTCGACCATGGCCTATGTCAAGTAACTATCCAATAATTCGACTGGAGCAACTTCAGTAAAATATGGAAAACATACATAAAACAGGATGGGCGGTTAAGTGAAACTGTTAAAAATGTTATACACAAATCACAAACGTCCACTACTGGCGCAACTATGTTAGCATTGGCCCATTAAAATTAACATAACCCTGTCCAATTTTTGTTAGGAATAGTTTTCCCTCTGTTGACAAATTTTCTCACAACAAAACACACAATTGTGCTAGTCAATCATTTAACTAAAATATTTTTTGTTAATTAACTAACTACCCGAAACCACATACGTTTTGTGTAGAAAAAAATTATACTGCATGCAACAAACTGTTCTCAGCGAAATTGTAGGACGGCTTTGCGATATCTGCCTTCCTTTAAGTTTAAAATCATCGCAAAAGCAGCTTAAAAACGGGATCATGACCGTAAGGCTACAGCTGGTAGTTTTACAGTGAATTTTATAATATTTTTTTAAAACAAGACAAATTTCATATCGAAGAATCCCTACATTGTTTTGTCACAAATATATCATAATTTGTACCTCTTTTTTTGGCAGCATTTTAAACCACAAAGTTTTTTTCTGATATTTGCACCCGAAGTCTTTCTTATTTTGTTATGAAAAATAAGCCAAAATCAAGAAAAATAATTGTTTACGAACGAACAGTGCCTTATTTCGGAAAATCCCTACGCAGAATTGAGGAATCAACTCCAAAAATTGCATACAAAAATTTCGAATCTCAGAAATTAAGTTTGAAAGTATTGAATACACGACTGTGTTAATATTAGTTTATTACAATTTAGCTGAAATTCAGAATTTGTGATTACATACTGCCACTCAAAGAAATAATAATAGCATATAAATATTTGATGTACTGTACATTAAAAAAATATCCTCCGTAAAAGGGGCACATATAGATTTCGAACACATCATTGGTAAATCAGTGCTTCCAACTCGGAGAATTAAAATAACACAACAAAACTTTTACCATCTATTAACAAAAGTATGGCGGTTATTTTTAACTGTTCTCCACAAAAAGGGCACATACCAGTATATGCCCTTTTTGGAGTTAACTTCTCAATTGTGCATCGTATGTCTGCGCTTAGTCTCAAATTTATTTTCAAATCATTACGTCAAGAAAGTTTTGAGTTGTTTGGACCAGTGAGGAAATAAACCTTCTTAACCTATCGCCAACAGCGACCGACCGAATTAGTAGCTCATCTAATTAGGAACACGAACGGAAGAAGCCAAGCCTGTCATAAGAAACCATCGCGGAATTCACATGGACTGGTTTCGTAAAGCCCAAAGTAAGGGATGGAAGGGACAGGTAATGATATCTGGATCATCCCGACTGCGGTTCCAGTGAGTTACCACTGCGGGAAAATAGAGGAGGTAGGAGATTTCAGCAGGGGTGCTGCGCGGAGTCGCGCGTGGTAATCCAGGGTGTTTTGGACTTAGAGTCAATGTGTGGGCGGACATCCGCTCGATCGAAGTAGGTAAGTCCGCGAGACTGACTCACAGGTCCAATTAATTATTAAGGACGCTGTCCGACTCAAAGGTCCTGCTTTCGCTCCGCCGAGTCGACTGAAGAGGTCAAGGGTCGTGTTCGTTCTATTCTGTCTCATTAACGCTGCCCGTTATCAAGGTAAAACATATTTCCAACATTTCAGCAACATGCAGTTCTGCTGAAGAGAAAGTATCACACTATCGTCGGGAATATTGTTGACACACGCTACTTTACAAATTATATTCGAGAGACGCTATCACATACCAACGACACTGCTAACACGTGAAATGAAACAAATATTTGCTTGTAAAGACTGGAAATAAAAACTACCTTATTTTATTTCATACAATATAGCAGAACTGTAAAACTTCAGTAAAATAATGTTTTTAGTGGACGTTTTCATTAGGACGAAATTTGTTCACATTCTTTCGAAGTAACGATACATGCTGCAACAAATAGACGACAAGGGACTAAAATAGCAGTAATTAAAATTGCTAAAAGTCGTTTCAAAATTTGCTCGATCTCAGCTGAATAGTCAAGTTTTAACGTGTGTATTTCGAAAATTGTTCAAAATCAGATTATCTTTTCAAAGCAAATTTTATCGAAAAAATATATAAGTACACTGATTTTACTAACATATTATAACACTTTAAAAAAGTTTTTTTAAACTTACTTCGTAATTAAGAAACATCATGTTCCAAATAATTTATAACAAAATTGTAATAAGACTATTGAAGAACATTAGCCTTTGATTTCTAACAATACACAAACATTTTAATATTCAGTCTACACATATAAGCAATGTTTGTTAGCTTGTCAGTCAAACCTGACTTAATTTAATTTAATACCATTCATGCATATACAAAGAATGTATAAAGTCGTAACAATATGGGTATACAAGAGCCATATGCTGGCTCATAATGCGTAAAGCACACAAGTATATAAAGTGATACCTAATAAATACTCTATTATGATCCGTCTTACTTATAGTTTCCGCTGTTTCCACTGAGTACAAACTAATTTTGATCTAAATATATGTTGTTTGAAACAATTGATCATGTTAAAGTCACATTTAGGTGAATCTTTAACGGGAAGCCTGCACTTCAGGGGGCCGATTAAATATAGCTTTTTATGGGTGCAACGCAAAATTTGTACCTGTGTTGCATCTGCTTGCGCCGCCTTGGAATTACATACTCACGTAATGCCATAGAGGACCCGTTTAACTTGCTCTGCACTTGCGTTGCGCTGCGTCGGTGCAAATAGCAGGTGGCAATAGTCTAGATCAGTGACTTGCACGTAAAGGTGATAAAGACACTTGATGCGTGCCATAGAGTAGCCCTTATTGCTACAGCTTGCCCTCAGACGCAGGCAAATGCTCCAGGTAGGCGACCGTCTAAAGCATGGTACAAAATAAAATTACTTTTTATTGCAGCATCTGAACCAATTATTTAAGGGCGCTGTTCACCTCAGTTTTCAACGTCTTTATTTATTTTTATATTTGTACCAGATATTTTTTTTTGCTTATTTTATACATAAATTGTGATCAAATCTTCATCTTAGGAAACTTTTGTATTGCTCATTTTTTTTGCGTAATGATATATTTCCTACTTGTTTTGTTGAATAATAATTTGAAACGGCTTGTCGGCAGAGCTAATATGTTTGTACATGCACACACATACGTACATTTAATTGTGCATAGCATACCTCCATGCTTAATGCTCTCATTTTCTTCCGTAAGGACTAGCTTATTGGAGTACTTAGGTTAACGACTCTGGTCTGCTAATTATTCGTGCCAGTGTCTTACAGCACAAAGCACCTACATTGCTGCATGCAGTAGATTATAATTAAGCAAACGCGGAGGATGTGCGGATACAGTACGGGTCATAATTCTCCTCGGTCGCAACACCAGAAACTGTAAATTAAAGCAAGTATGCGAGGATTAATAAGTCGTGAGGAATGGCGAGGCGTGAAGGCGGATCTGCGGAGTTAAATTAATTAGACCCGGAAAGAAATTGGGCAAGATGTACTAACTTAATTAGAACATCGAGACGACAGATCACCAGTACGATACCCGGGCCGCACAGAATGCAATTAGTCGACTGCCGATTATTTCGTTTAGAAAACTATCGCTGGCCGTTATATTTATTTTAAAACTGTGGCAAGCATTTTACGTAGCTTGCAGTCAAGTGCCTCAAAGCTTCAACTTACGTCAATTTGAAAATAAATAAAAAATTAAAAAATAACGAAAAGGAATTGTAAGCAACGGCAATAAATTAATACAAAATTTTAAGAGGCGTGTAAACTATGAGATACTTGCGTTAGCGAAATTATGTAAACTACATACTCTGTAACCTGTACAGATCAAAAACAGAATCAAATAATTAATGTCATCATAACAGTGTCATTTACTGGCAACTAAATATAAATTCAGGAGGGAAGGTGAAATGTAAAAGACGTCTTAGCTACGAAAAAAATTCACTGTAACGATCTGTTAACCTTTAAACTTGGGTGTAACGTTCAAGAAACAAATGGTTAGTTAATTACTATGTTAATTTTAAGCTATTAATGAACTGTTTATGTGGATGGTTATAAAATTACAAAGTAGATCATTTCCACATCCCTTAACCAAAAGGGACAATTTATTAGTTATTTCTGATAGATATGGCCCGGTAGTTTTGGCGAGAAGATTTTTGCATCACTTTGTTTCAGTGCCTTACGTGCACACCTGCATCTCTGCTGTGTGGTCAGTGATTGGATGCCGTTAACACCCAGCGTGTGGAGGTTAAACCCGCAAATCACAGACGTGATGTGTCACTGTTATCCGTGTACTGATTGGCACAGTCAAATGAATAACGACTCTGCACAAAAACACTCTGTCAATAGCAATGAAGTTGAGCTGCAGGTGTGCACGTAAGACACTGAAACAAAGTGGGGCAAAAATGTTTTCGCGAAAACTACCGGGCTCTAGTGGTAGAATAGCCTACCATCTTGTAAACTGGTGTGCAGTAAATTTGTACTGTAAAATAAAAGTTATTTTTAACTGATAAGTATTTATATTTAAACCTTACAAGTGGTTTTAAAGTGCGAAATTATTTTTTTCTGTATTTTTTTTTTCATCTCGTAAAAGTATATTTATTTAAAGTTCTAACACCCTTATTTTTACACTAGTATTCAGGTTAGAATCACTTACAAGGACATGGCGGACACTTTCATGCCAGTAAAGTTATTTACAACTTCAGATAACTTTCAAGCTGCTCTCTCTAGAAGATTGACGCCTCAGAAAAGAACATAAACCTCTGTAAGCCTCTAAGCCAAATTTACTCCTTCAGGAAATTTTCCTTCAAGACCATTAAAAAAAAAAGCATTACTCTTTAGCCGTTTCTTCAAAAAATTGTAAAATTATCATCTCATGACATCATATCATGACTAGAGACCGGAATAATTCGCGGGTTCATTGACCTGTAGGCTAGCCTGCAAGCACATGTGTGTGTTCAAGCAGGCATCAGCTGTTCAATACCTGCTGGCTGATACAGTGGTATGGGGCACGTTAAGGTATATTTTTATTATTGGCTCAAAGACTTCCAGCGCATGTCAAATAAGTCATGGACCAATTGCGAAAGTGACACAAACTTATAGTTACTAGAATTCTAGCGTGTGCGTAAACGAAAACACGAATTTTTCAGGTCCCTACTCATGACACACTTCAAGTATCAGCATTTCATGATTTTCACAGACTCGGTTCCTGAGAACAACCATAGTGAGAAAATATGTTTTTAATAAAAATATTAACTTACTAACTTATAATTTTTCGAAGTTCGTCTAAAAAAGGAGAAACTCTGTAAAATACTATTTTAAAAATACCCGACACTGTATCACACAGAACTTGTAAAAAAAAGCATATACAACACACTGAGTACATTTCCTTTTAAGTCTAATTGGACGATGTTAAGCATAAAGAAACTACGCGCCAATTTTAAGGTACCGTACCAACTAAACATTCTGTAAGTTTTTCGTATTTGAAATAGTCATACAAACAGTATATTAGTCCTATAAATATCATAACCACATAATATAGGGGTAAAATACGTTTTATAATACAGATATAAAGTTGAAAAATATTTTATAGCCATCTATAATTGGCGCAGTCTGTTGAGCATAACACCGTCCAACTGGATTTCACTGTGCTCCAAATTTTTAACTGTATCTCTACCTGGAAAAAGTGTTTGTCTTAACATGCTAAACTAATCAACAGTAGCAATTAAAACCGACACGCACACAGATACAAGGGAACACACACACACACATACATACATACATACACACATACATACATACATACATACATACATACATACATACATACATACATACACACATACACACATACATACACACATACATACATACACACATACACACATACACACATACATACATACATACACACATACACACATACACACATACACACATACATACATACACACATACATACATACACACATACATACACATACATACACATACATACACACATACACACATACATACACACATACACACATACATACACACATACACACATACATACACACATACACACATACATACACACATACACACATACATACATACATACACACATACATACATACATACACACATACATACATACACACATACACACATACACACATACACACACATACACACATACACACAT